>VXBQ01008989.1:89822-115473 GCA_013400175.1 Phainopepla nitens | reverse complement strand
AAAAAAAAAAAACAAAACAAAAACAAAAAGGCTTTGATGGAAAATTTTCAGCTCTCTCAGAAGAAAAGAAACCCAAGGAGCACGGAGCCCTATTTGCTGTTAGTGAAGAATTGCTGCCACACCAACGAGGCTCTTTACACATGAAGGAAGTTCTAAAATATGAATCAGATCTGTGAACATCTCAGGAGTCTAGAGGGAAAGAAAGCTCTTAAATGCATCAACCTGATCTCTGGGCTACAGAAAGAAGATTAATCTATTTATTTAACTTAGAGTCCCTGGCAGATTCAAGAGGGAGAAGAAAGGAAAACAAAGCAGCCTCTACCAAATCAACCTGCAAGAAGTGGTTTATGGCCAAAAAGCTGGGTTTGCTTCTTTTTATTGCTGCCAAAACTCTAAGTGAAACAAATAGATTAATCTCCCATCTATCACACAAAGAACATTTTGATCCATCCAAGCTCCAAAAGTCTGGATTTTGAGGCTAGAAGGAGGCAGTTTGTGAATGGCTGAAGCTGATATTTGTGTGTTTGAATGGAGTGAGGATTGCTGGGGGTGCACTTGGATGACAGGGAGCATATGCAAGGGGAAGGAGGTGGGAACGAGGACAGATGCCAGGCTGAGAACAGGCACAAGAAAGTACAGGAGTGGCAGGCTTGGGGGGCAAGGGAGCAAGGAAACCTGCAAAATTCATGGGGTAGAAGGAAAATACAGGAGCTGGGAGATGCTGGTGCAATGGCACAGCTGCACACAACCACCAGATGCAAAAGAATAACGAAGCAATAAATAGCCCTGCACAGGAAGGCAGAATCAAAGCCCAAACTTGTATGTGAAGTTGCAATTAAAGGCATTATTTTGCATGAGAGAAGCTTTTAATCCTGCTTGTAGCAAAAGTGACAAGAAGAAGAAGAAAAAAAAAGAAAAAAAAAAAAGAAAGATTTCAGGCCAGAAAACCATGGGTTTGATTAATTAACAGCAAAAAGCACCAATTAGGGGTGCAGTGCTCCTGTGCTGCTGAGATGAAACATCCAAAAGCCAGAGGGATGGAGGAGAATGGGCAGCCCTGGCACTTTTCCTCTGCTTGTTGTAAGCACACACCAAATCCCAATAAAATATCAAATAAAATAAAAGAGGGGAATTCTGGCTCTAGGGGAAACACCAGCCAGACAAGTGGAGTACTCAGGGGTTTTTTTGGGGGGTATTATTTGCTGAGGGAACGAGATTTGCTTCTAATCCAGCAGAGATTCCCTGGCTGGGCAGGAGGAGCATCCCCAGAGCAGGGATGGGAGAGGACAGCAGAGAGGCAGTGTTGGCTGACAAAAGGAAATTTCCTCTCCTGCCTGTCGATACATTGCTGGGCAGGAGACCAGACAAATCCTCACACTCATCCTTGGCAAGAACCTGCTCAGCTTCTCCCCTCAGCACCACAACAGCACAGAAAACTCGCTCACAGACATGACTTGTCTCCCCAGCCTTGGCTCTGGCACCTCTCAGCTTCTCACCACCCTCCCCTCCCTGTCTCATGGCCTTTCATGGGTTTATTTAAGGCTTGGGGAACCTTTTGCATAACGGGAGATTTGGGCTCAGAGCAGCTTGCCTGGTGATGCAGGAAGCGCTTTGGAACCAAGCATCACTCAAGTTTCATAAGCCTGGAGATAAACTCCTTTCTGCCTGCTTTAGCCTTGGTTTCTCCAATATCTGGCCACTTCACAGACACAATTCCAGGGCAGCTCCACACTTCCCCTGTGGTTCTGCCTCAGTTATTCACCACTTCTCCTTTTTTTGCTAAGGGGAGCTTGCCCAGACAGAGCCACTCCTGCAGGAGATCCCAGCTTTTTTACACTGAAGCTGAGCAGAGATCCCCAAAAGTGCTAATGGGACTTGCACCACCATAAAAAGCCACCCTGAGGAAAACCCCACAGCCACAAAATTTTTCAGCATTGATTCAGCAACCCGATCCAGCAGAAGCTGTCCCTGCCTGTGGCAGGGGGAATGAGATGAGCTTTAAAGTCCCTTCCAACCCAAACCATTTTGTGCTCCTGTGATTCAGAGCCAGCATTTGAAGAGCCAAGCACGGGATAAATCCCACAGACACTTCAGGAGGTTTCATTCCTCTCTCTCCTGTGTGCAGGGTGGTGCAGGATGAGGAGTGACACCACGGCCGTGGCCTCTCTCCAGCGAGCACAGATCACTTGGCCTCATTAACAAAGCGTGACACAGAGCCCTACAAAGGCCCAGGACACGGCCTCAGCATGAAAAACAAATTTGTTCCCTGCACAAATCCAATCCACCGTGCCCACCTTGCTCACTCCAGCTCAGCTGTACTCGGGCTGGCCATGCTCCTGGCTCAGCAGCAGCCCCAGAACTGCTCCCAGAGCACTCATCCTCATCAGTGAGGTCCAATTTCCAAACTGAGCAAGGAGCAGCCCTTCCCAGAGCTGGCTTTGCAGTTGTTCTCATCACTGGCTCAACATCAATTCCGGTTAAATGAGGGAAGGATAAAGTTATGCCCAAGCTGGGCGCTCTGAAAAGCCTCATCACATCACTGTCCTAGCAGTGCTCTAGCAGAAATTGTCCTCATTAACCAGGCTTAGCCCAACTTTAATGTTTGCATCTTGATCCATAATCCATCCAGACCCCAGCACCACGTCCTAACGCAGCTGCCACCCTCGAGCCCAGAGCCACAGCCTGGCTGGCCAGACAAGCCAAGAGGACTCAGCAATGTGACATCCTGAATCTGCCTTTTCCCATCCACGCACTCCGGCTCGTGTCTCAACAACAGAGAAAAAGAGGCTTGAGCAGCTGAGCTTTCAACACCCACTTCTGTGCCCGTCCCTAATCAATCTGGAGTAGCAGGGCCAGCTCCCAGCCAAATTTCATGGGGATGCAGGCTCATAAAAGACTCCTGGTTTCTCTCAGTTCCATCGAATCACAGTCTGCTGGAGGAGACAAAGATTTCCTCACCGAGGGAAGGGCTGCGTGTTTAGCTTGCTCCCATCAGGCACCAATGAATCCACCAGGGAAGGACGTTATGCATGCCCTCAGTGTGGGGAAAATCATCAATTAGAGCTTGCTGAGCTCAGCCACGAGGCATAAACAACTCTCCAGGCTGCCTTAACTCCCCAGCTCACAGGAACCACTTGGGTTTTACTCCCTCCACCCTGTGGAATTCACTTCACCTCAGCCTGGCTCCAAGCAGAGGCAGTTTGGAGTGGTTGTGATTCAGCACAGCTCGTTTTGAAGCAGTCTGGATCCCAGCAGGCTTCCAAACTATTCCAGGAGCCACTGGCCCAGCTGATTGCTGCTGGCTGCTGTCAAATGGCAGCCTCTGAGCTGCCCTCTGCCCCCAAAAAGAAAAGCTGTTAATGCTCAAATCCACATTATTCCTTCCTAAAAGTAGTTTCCATGCTGCTGGTGGGAGAGAACAGCACTGAAGGTGGAGGAAGGATCTTGATCAGACCCCCAGCCTGACCTGGAGCAGCTTTTCCCTCCCTCCATCCTCAGCCTGAATTAAATCACAAACATCAGGGTGCCATTCTCTCTCTGCTACCCCCCAAAAAAATGCTGCTGCTCCAACAACAAACCCTCAAAGTGCTCAGGGAGATGCTGACCTGTTATTAACAGAGCAAGGGCAGCCTGGTGTGGGCAAATAGAGCCTTAAATCACAAACAGAACCAGCTGCCAGCATCTTAGTGGGGGAACAGGCCCTGCCCTGAACCCATAGGAAGCTCTCTGCCCCCACCACTCGCCCCCAACAGCTCTTCTCCCACAGCAGCTGGGATGAGAGCACATCAGGAAGGTTATTTCACACCTGGATTTCAGCCACTGGGCTGGGCATCATCTCTGGGGGCTCTGATTCCACCCCACGGCACGGGAGATGGAGCGTGGGAGGGACAGGGTTGGATGCTGGTACCATGAAATGGAAATGGTGAAAAAGCACAGCCCAAATCCTGCAGTGACACCATGCAGGAGCCTGGCCAAGCACGAGGCACAGGCTCCTTTTCCTCCAGCAGCAGCTTCAGCCAAGGAATGCAGCAGAGTGATCAGTGCAGAAAGCCTTTGACACATCAAGGGAAAAAAACAAAAACAAAAACAAAACAGAAAACAACACTCTCAGCAATAAACAGTGCATAATTTGCTGTTACTGAGTTGCTGGATTAACTCTGGCCCCTGAGCAGGCTCAGATTCTCCATCCTGCAGGACCTCTCTGAGCAGCACTGCCAAGGAGCTGCTCATTAGGGCTGCAAACACCCAAAGCCCCTTCAGATCCAGCTTCTCCCTCAAGTTCTCTGCCTGCTCCCTCTCCCCTGCACGACTGCAGTCAACCAAGTCCCCCAAAACCAGAGTTCATCTCCCTCAATGTGCATATTTATCCCAACAGCTCCCTGCTCGGATTTGCTTCACCCTGATGCCTCCCCGAGCCTCTCAGTGCTCATCAGGAAAACTGAAAATAGAGGCAGCTCACCTCCTGTGCTGCCTGCTGCAGCCAGGTTGATGAGTGCCTGTCCTTTTCTCCCTGACTCCCACCTGCATCCGAGCATCCCCCTTTTCCTCCCATTCCCATGGCTACCAGTCCTCTTTGCCAGCTGCCTGCCAAACACCCCTCCTGGGGAGGAGGCATCAGTGCCTGCCTTCCCCTGCTCTGAAACTCATTCCTTGGGAATGGATCCCGCTGTTCTCCCCTCATCTCCTCTACTCATCCAGGCTGGGTGTGTTTCTCCCTGTGCCCTGAAGAGTTTGTCCTCGGGACATCCCTGCAGAGGAGTGTGGTGCTGTTACCCAGCCTGATGTGCCAGAGGGGACACAGAGCCCCCACAGAGCCCCCAGGCAGCCAAATCAGGCTCAGGACCATCAGAAGGGAGGGGGAGAGGCACAGCAAGGAAAGTTTGGTGGGAAATCCCTGGTGCTGCACAGCTCCTGGGCTGTAGGGAACCAGGCAAGGCTCTCTGAGCCACTGCCATTCCTCACTGCCATCCTCCACCACAGCCTGGCAGCACAGGAGTGAGAGCAGCTGGTTTTTCACAGCATTTTAACTCAAATCCATTCCTTGGTGTCAACTCCACCAGCCTTGGCCACTCTGCTCCAGACTCAGCCCAGCAGAAGCTCAGAGAGGTGCACGGATGGGTGGCAGAATCCTGGGCAGGAAGAATTCCTGCACTGAAAGGGTTGTTCAAACTTCCCAGGGGCTGCCCAAGGAGGTTTGGAGTCCCCATCCCTGGAGATGGCACTCAGAGCCCTGGGCTGGGGACAAGGTGGGGTTTGGACAGCTTGGACTCGATGGTCTTGGAGGTCTTTTCCAACCTAAACGTTGGATTCTCAACCTGATTCTGTGCCCCCAGTGCTTCAGCTTCCTGCCCTCCCCATCCCAGAGAGGGGCACGTGGAAGGACAGACAGGAATATCAATGTCTGGGGGAGAGGAGGAGTTAACAGCACTGAGCACTCAGAGCAGGAAGAGGCCACATTGCTGCCTAAAACCAAGCCAGGCTGGAGGCAGGAGCAGAGCATCCAAGTCCCAGGGAAAGAATGGAGAGTCTCCAGATCCCTGGATTTATGTCAGCCTGGAGACCAGACAAGGACCCATTAATTCTTGAGCTGTCCAGGCAAGAATTGGATGAGTGACAACTTCAGCACAACGAGGACAATGGCCCAGGTCCCCGGGGTGCCCAGGAGAGGAGGCTGGCTCTGCCTGAAACTCCAGCCGAGATCCCAATTCCCCACATCCCGCCCTCCTCTCCCTCCCAGCCAGGAGCCCTCTCCACCCCGTGCCTCGGGAAGGGCTGATAAAGGAGCTGCCAGGCAGCACTCAGCCTCTGCTCCTCCTGCAGCCTCCTCCTCCCAGCCCTGGCCCTCTCTTCCCAGGCTGCTGCCACTCAGGCAGGAATTGCTCTCTGGGGAGGGATGGGGGGCACAGGATTTTCAAATCCCTCCCTTGGAGCTGACAGCAGCCTTTCAGCCCAACAACAGCTCAGAAAGCTGCTGAACAGAGATATTTTTATGAAAGCTCCCCCTCCACCACCTTCCCAAAATCATTCCAAGCTCCTTTTCTTAGGCACTTTGAAATAATTAAAGTCTTCCATCAAATTATACTGAAGATCTCTATGAAAAGCCTTTAATTTCCATTCACTTAATGTAACTCCATCCACCAGATGAAGTCTGCAGGGGGCTCTTTTTGTTTGGAGTTTTTCTTTTATCCCGTCTCTTTTTTTTTTTTATTATTATTATTTTTTTCCTACTCCTCCTCCTAAAACATCACGCTGGGCAACTTTAATTTGATTTTAGCCTGACTGGAATTTTGGGCTGTGCCACATCCTGCACAGCTGCAGTGGGAATCTCGAGCTCCCCTTAACATTTCAGCAGCTCCTGGTGGGCAGCAGCAATGTCTGAGCGTGGGGTGGGGACGTGAGTGAAGCCTCTGAGTGAGCGAGGAACCAGCACCACAATCTCCCCAGTCCACTGCTCCCTCCCCCAGGAACGCTGGGATAACAAAAAGTGCTCCAGCAAGCCCAGGCAGCAGAGAGGGGAGGGTTTCTAATTTTACCTAAGTAGGGGAGATTGCCAGCCTGACCTTTAGATCACAGAATGAAGAGCAGGGATTTTTCCAGCGGGCAGGAATGGCTCTTTCCACCCCAGTGACTTCTCCAGGTGATAAAACCCTTAATGAGAGAGCAGTTTCCCAAACCAGAGGCAGCATCAGCTCCAGAGTGACAGCTGGGAGATGCTGGGCAAGTTTGTGCCACGAGACCACAGCTCAGGATGTCCCCAGGGCTGTGTGAACGTGCACAGAACCCCTCTGTGTGTGCCACCACCTCTGGCTGCAGCTGTAGGAACCAAACCTCACAACAACCCCACAAAAAACCCTGATTTTCCTCGTCGCTCTTGCTGCAGCAGTTCAGGCATTTCAAGGCCTATTTGAATTTACAGAAATGAAGAGAATCTGCTCCCCAAACTGTTGGGGTAGCCTGTGCAGCATCTCAGGAGGGGGAGCTCAGCAAAATGCACACAGAGGGGGCATGGCAGGCATGCAGAGCCCTTTTCCCCCCTCTCTCTGTCCGGATCCAACTCCTCCCAGGGGGATGGAGAAGCTGAGGGAGGCAGCAGAGCCAACTTGGAACCGAGGGGAAGGCAAGGCAAAGAGCAGATCAGGATCACAAGCTCCTGTCCAACAGAGATGTCCCTGATTTTTGAGCCTTTTCATGGCTTTATCCCTGCTCCCACTGGTGCTGACCCACTCTTTCTCTCTGGGTGTCTCCTGGCCAAAACATCTTCCCTGGCACAAGGGTAGGAACAGTGGTGTGACATAAGGGGGGCAAAAAAATGAGAGTCAGGTCCTGGCAGATCCCTGGGTTGGTGCAGAACGGCTGCAGTGGCTCCATGCAAGGAAAAAGAAGGGGAAAAAAGCCCCACAAACTGCAAGGAGCAGGTTTTAGCTGCTGCTAACTGAGAGTCATGGGGCAGGAGACGGGCACGAGACAGAGGGATGCAGAGTTCTGCACTCTGAGAGAGGAACACGAGAGGGACAGAGGGATGCAGATGCATCTCAGGAGCAGGCAATGCGTCCTGGTGTAATTCAGCACTTAAAAGTCAGTTTGTCCATGCTAAAATGAGGATTCTCTCCCAAAACCAGAATAAAAAAAGGGGTGCCAGAGTCCCTGGGACTGGGCAGCCCTGCACACACAAGTGTGACCCTATCCATGGGCCACACCCCAAACCAGCCATGGCCTTGCCCTTTCCCAAGGCTTTTTAGGGAGCTGTAGAAGCTCTGAAGTCCCCTAAAAACCCTCAGAAATTTTGCAACAAGCTCTGTGAGCAGTCTGTAAGAGCTAAAGCACTGGCATGTGGCACTCCCTGCAGCTGCTCAGCAGAAGGGAGGTGATGATGATGATGATGAACTTGTGTTTCATTTTCTCAGCTGGCAGATGCTGGGACAGGGGGCTCAGAGCCCTTTGTGGCATCCCATGGAAGCCACCAGACAAGACATTATGCAGAAACAAGGGGAATAAAGCTTGCTGACCTTACAAAACAGCAGGGCTTGATTTAGTAATCACAGCACCAGCAAATTCCAGGAGCTGGGAGAGGCTCCTGTGAGGCAAAGCTTGATGCTGCTTCAGGACACCAAGATTTCCTCCCTGGCTCTTCTGCTTGGCCAAACGTTGTCTCCTCATGCATTAATTTAACCACCTGTACCTAGTGAGAATAATGTCACAGACCTCTCCAGCAGAGGTGTCAGGATGAAGAGTGTTCTGCAAGGCTCATATATCATCATTAGCCCAGGCCAGGAATAACCCAGGCACTGGGAACCTGGAGCAGCATTTTTCCAGCTGCACTTGGAATGGGTTTCCCTCCTTCCAGCCCACACCCAGCTCCTTCTGCCTAGCTGGGTTTTATTGCCATTTATTTGCACCACAGAGGCACCCCAAATGAAATCATCACGGCTCCTTGTGCCCAAAAATGATGTCTTAACTCAAATCAAGTCCTGCTCTGCACAGCAAAAAAAAACCAGACTGAGAATCATGGAATGTCCTCAACTGGAAGGAACCCACAAGGATCATCTGAGTCCCTGCACAGCACAACCCCAAGAAACCCAAAAGTCCCAAAGCGGAGCTAGAGGATCCCACCATTATTGCACACCTAAAATCTACACACAGAGCTCGCAGAAAAGCCTAATATTTAGCAAAACGAGGGAATAACAGCTTTTACCCACACTTCCACAGGGATTTGTGCCCTGTGGTGCAGCAGCTCAGCCATTCCCATCCCCATGGGGCACAGGGCACTGCAAAAGTTCACTCCAAGAGCCGACTGCGGACACAAAGCGGGCGGGTTACGCGAGGTAAATTCCCTCTGCAAAATCACTTCCCTCCCAAAACCCCAAACCAGAGCAGCGATTCAGCAGACGAAGAGACTCTCATAATTCTCCCTCTGACAGCTCAGGACAAGCAACACAGCTCTGGTAGCATCAGGTCAGCGCTGAGCCTCAGAGCAGTGCGGGGATGACGGTAATTAATGACGCGGTAACGAAGCTGTGTGGTCATTGCTGTCACGTGCAAACCAGAATCAAAGCTGCCAGCAGCAGCTCTGGAGCTCCCTGCTGGCCCCACATGCTCCTGATGGGCTTTGGAGAGGAGCTGGAGTGGCCTTCTCCAAAAATCCATCTCCAAATAAACCCCACACGGGCACCAGCAGGTGACCCAGGCAAGGAGCCCCTCTCACCCAAGCAATTTCCTGGATGGAAATCACATTTTTGACACCAAAATACACCAAAACCCCAGCTCTGTGTTGATTTCAGCCTTTGCAGCAACACCTGAGAGCAGCCCAAACACCCAGGTGAGTTACTGCTCCCCTGACACTGAACCCAGATTCTCTCCTCTTCCCTGTCCACCTCCATTTCTGTCACTGTTTTATTGTGAACATTTGTGGTTTAATTTCCACCTCTCCTCTACCTTTTTTTTTCCTTCCCCACCACCACTAAAAGCTGGCAGGTTTTAAAATCCCCGAGTATCTCGACGAGACGAGGGCTGGAACAGCTCCTTTGGGGACAATGGATTTGATTCTCCTGCAGTGTGCCTACAAAGTCAAACCCAAATTCTTCCTTTTTTATAGGAATTCATTCAAAGCCTATTGATCTGAGCCTTCATTCTGCTCTTAACAGCCTCTGAGTTGGATTTATTTTTTTTTATCAAGGTTTCTAAAATGACATTCAGGTCTGTGCCTTTATCTTTTTAACCAGCCCCTTTACTCCTCCTTGCCCCAGTGCTGCTTCTCACACTCCAACTTCAAGGCAAAACCCAACAAACTGCCCCAAATTTCTACCTTTGCTCCCCCCACCATCACAGGTGTGGTTCCTCCCAGGAATCCCAGGACTATGGATGCTGGAATTGCTCCCTGGGAGTCATTACCAGCTGTTCCTAAGTTGGGCCTGGGGACTCCTTAAACCCTGAATTATTCTCCAGGAAGCAGCTCCTGCAATCTGCTGAAGGCTGGTACAGCAGGGCTCACACTTATGGATGATGGCAGTGTGGATTTACTCTGCCTCAAGGTGTGAAAGAGAAAATCCCACATGGGAACGGCCCTGAGGACACTCACTGGCTCCTGCCTGACCATTCCAGGACAGTGGAGTTGCTGAAGCACCCATGGGATCCTCCCCTCAGATCTCCAGGTGCCAGCAGCATCCCAGGCCTTTGAGAGTGGTGACACAACCCTGACAATTCCAGAGCACAGAAGGATCTCAGGAGGACTGGGAGGTCCTTAGCCATGAGCAAAAAGGACCTTACAACGCCTCCTTTAAAAAAGGTTTCCATCATAGTGAATAATGGAAAATATGGGTGGTACCCAAGCTTTGGCAGCTCCTGCATCATCTCCGGGAATTCCCTGAGCCATTGCCACTTTCCAGCCTGTTATTCCTCACCCCTATTCCCACACCCAGCGAGTTTTGTTCAGGTGCCACACCAGAAAAGCTGCCCAAACTGGGAGAGGAGAACTCTCCCCCTCACCATCTCCCTCCAGCACCAGGCAAGCTGCAGATAAGCAAGGACACAGCCTAGGGACCCCCAAAAAATGGGAATGTGAGCCTGATGCCTGGAAAGGCTGACCTGGAACAGAGGCTAGAGGGAACAAAAGGAATAAAAAAGGGATTTATTCAAAGGATCCAGCTTGGGCAGGGCAGGAACCCCTTGGGGCTGCACCCAAGTCAAACCCACAAATGGGCACAAAATGGATCCCTGGGCACGAGGCCTCACACTTTGATAGGTTTGGGTCCATCAGCAGATTGGAGTGAATTGTCCAATTCCAGCTCCAGGTGATGAAGCTCCATCCTCCTTGTTCCCTCTCTTTCTTCACTGTTGTTTGCACTCTTGGGACTAAAATTTGTCCTTGGTGCCCAGCTGGAAAGGAATTGTTTTGTCTCCCTGCTCTGTGCAGAGAGCTCCTCAACCCTTCATATGAAACCCAGAACTGCACACTAAACCAGCACAGAATGTGAAAAATATAAAAGCTAAAACTTCAGGCAGCAGGCAGACAGACAGACAGACACGAACAGCAAGCACTGAGCTCACCAGGGCAGCTGGGAGAAGCAACAGCCCTGGATTTATGGCCAGGCTGGAATGGCTGGTGGAGCAGGAGGTCAGGGGAACAGGCAGGGAAGGGCAGCAGTAAATCCTGCCTCCCATCACAGCTGGGAACGGCAGCAGAAGGATAAAACCTGTTACACCAACCTGAAAGATTCCCTGGGAGCATCACTCTAAATTTCAGCTCTGTCTGTCTGTGACTCCTCACATCTGCAGCTCTTCTGGGCTGGGTTATTAATGGGAGATTAATTAGAGGCAAGCAAGGAAGGAGGTTAAGGTACAGTAGGGTAAGATCATGTCCACAGCCACAGGACTCTGCTCTGAGGGCAGGGACACAGCCAAGAAACCTGAGAGCCTTAATTTGATCCCACTACTTCCAGATAAAACAGAGTTTTCTGCTGGTTTCATGCAAATAACATGGCTTAAAGGCAGATAAAAGGGAGAGGAGGCAGCAAGGACAGCAAAAATATGCCAAGTCCTGAAGGAAAAAGGCATTTTGCTCGTTTTAATAAATAAAGCACATTTCCATTCATTCAGAAAGTGGATAAACACTCAGCTGGCAGAGCAGGAATTACTCCAGGTTAGTTCCTCCCCTCCCTGTTTGGAAAAACACTCCAGAACTGGGGCTCTTTTTCACCCAACTGGTGGGAACAGCAGTGCCAGGTGCTATTAACAGGAGCTGCCTACGGCCTGAGGGAGCTCTGGTGCTCTCACCAGGGCTCTCTACCCATTCTCAGATTTAATTTTCATTCATTAAAGATAGAAAAAAACAAAAAAACAAAAAAAAACCCAAAAAAAAACCAACTCCAAAAAAATAAAAGGTTTCAAACACACTTAATGAATTAACACATAGATGCTTCTCCCCCTGTTGCTTTCCCCTCTAAGAGCTTTGCCGAAGCAGGAAAATAATAATTCAGCTGTGGCCAAGAATGGGGGTTAAGAAGTGTTTGTTGTTTTCTGGCTGTTTGTTGTGCTTAATTATAGACGTGTTACAGCTCCCGTGCCCGCCTTCCCCTTCCTGCAGTTACATAATCAGCACACGCTCCCACCCACCACAACAATATTCCCAAAGAGACATTTCCCAGAGTTTTCTCCTCAGAGAGGCAAAAATGAGGATGCTCATCAGCCCTCTGGCCTGTGGAGAGGGGCTGGGGTGGCCAGAAGGGCTCAGAGGTTTCTGCCACAGTTGGGAAAAAAAAAAAAAACCAAACTTCCAGCCCCATGCTGAGGTTTTATCCTTGTGGCTGTGGATCTGCTCCCTCCTTTTGAAACAGCTGATGCTCAAGGTTTGGAGAATCAGTGTCCTGCCTTTCCACCTGAAGGGCTTTTCCAGGCTACAGCTTCACTGTCCCTGATGATTGATGGGATTTATGAGAATTTCAACAGATCCCACACTTGCACATGAGCACATCTAGGCACTGAACCTGACATTCCTCATTACAAGAAAAATATAAAAATCACACGCTGTCCGTCATAAACAACCCAACCAAAATCCCAGGCTGAGGGAACAATTCCAATGTCACCACACAAAGTCACACTAGAAATAATAAATCTCCAGCCCACGCAGAGCAACAGGTGAATACCAATGGTGTGGAATCACTGAATGGCTGGAATGGACCTTAAAGGTCACCTCATCTCACCCCTGCCATGGCCAGGGACACCTGCCATCACCCCAGGGTGCTCCAACCTGGCCTTGGACACTTCCAGGGCTGGGGCAGCCACAGCTGCTCTGGGAAAACTGTGCCAGAGGACAGAATTTTTAACTAACATCCCATCAAACCCTACCCTCAGTTTGAAATCACTCCCCCTTCTCCTGTCTCTACATGCTGGAATTAACTGGAATTGTTAATTTCCTCCTGGTTCTGAGCACGTTTGCTGTGCCCCAGGTTTGTTCAGCAAACAGGAGACTGAATCTGGTTGAGAAAGGGAAAGCAGAAGGTGCATGGGAGATGCAAATTCCTTGGAAAACAACGAGCCTGCTCAAGCATCTGCAGCAAAACCAGCTTCTGGGTGACTTCTGAACTCTTCTAGAGAGCAAAGATGCAGACTTAACCCTTTTGGTATTGATTGGGATGTCACTGCTCCCAAAAGCTGTGCCTGGATGTGACCCCTGCCCTGCTCAAATCCCTCCTGGAGGCAGAGTTTTGGGAATATGGCACAGACAGGAAGTTGGGATAAACCAACAGCGAGGCTGGGGCCAGCACAGCAGCGCCCAAATCCACAAGGTGACAATCCTGGGAAGGGCGAGGAGCATCCCCAAGGAAGAAGAGGCAGAGGTGGCCCAGTCTGGGGTCACAGCAGCCCCAGGCAGGGACAGAGGAGACTGATCTGTGCCCATCACATGGGTGCACTCAGAGCCTCCAGCAGCCTCACAGATTAATCAAAGCCCCGGCCTCCAGCCAAGCTCCAGCCACAGGAGCCATTTATCACAATAATTAAAAAAAAAAAAGCAGCATTACAAGGATTCTGGAGCCATCAGTCAAGGAGCAGAAGAGAAGGGAAAAAAAGCTTTCCCTGGATTCTTTTTCCAGCTTTCCTTCGCCAACAGATCATTGCCACCAGCACCAGGAGAGAACAGCTCCAGGAACCTGGCACATCACTGGCCTTTCCCTCCTCAAATCCCATTCCCCTTGTGCCTTTTTGTCCCAGCCACCCGATCAAAAGGTGTGGGGGGGAAATAATAATAAAAACCAAAAAGGATTAAGACATAAAAGTTTATTGATTGATTTAAAATTATGCTTTGAAACAAAACCCTCTGGATTGGAAAGCTTGTATTTCACCGTGGGAAGGGATGGTGGAACACAGGGAACACATGGAGAAACAAACAGCCTCGTCTCAGAGCATATATTCTGTCTTCATTATGCCCCTGAGAAGGTGTTAATATACAATGTACAACGCATTAATCACCCCCTAACTTCCAAATGCGAAATGCATCATTAACATTCAAGTTGTTTTCAATTAGTTTGCTGGATGGGAAGGAGGGAACAGAGACAGGTTCCCTCACTAAATTCGGCTGCGTTCCCAAAGAGCGGGGACCATAAAGAGCAGCCTGGGTGTAAGTCCTGCACTGCCCACCATCCACCAGGGGCTGCTGGCAGCAGGATGCAGGGAGGATTTTAATTGATGTGGCAATTAAGAAAAGGCAGGGCTGTGGCTGTGTTTGCAGGCAGGCAGGTAATTTAGAGGTGTAAATTTCCAGGAGGGATTCAAGCGCTTCGGGACAGATTTTCAAAGATTTTCAGCCACCAAAAGAGGCAGAGAAGCACCTCGTGGGATTTGTAAGAGCCTCTCAAACCAAGGCCCCTGACTCCTGTTGATACTTTCATTTATAAAAAAAGGCCTTTGAAGATTTTTTTTTGATCCCAAATCTTAGAAGTTTTCCCGTTCAGATACAAGCTCTCCTACAGAGAACAGCTGTTTGTTTCTCATTTGTGAGACTCTCTCCTTTGCCAAAGGACAGAAGGTTCAAAGTCACCCATTTAGGACCCCTGACCTGTCCTCAAAAGCAGCTCAGTGCTGCCCATTCAGAGATGTCACCTCTGAAATAATTTCATTTCAAGGTGCTGACCACTTCTGGAAGCTCTTATGAACTGGAAGGGCAGCACTCTCAAGAGATGAGCTGGGAACTTCTCCCTCCAGCCAAACTCTTCCAAGTGTTGTGGCCACACTTTCAGGAATTTGGCTTCGGTGGCAAAGCTGGAGAAGCTCACAAGAGTTGGAAAAGAAGTCTGGAAAAAAAGCTGAGTTCTTTTGCTAAAGCAGCTCCCTCTGACAGATCAGTCAGGACTCCTGTGGTTGTCCACAAAACAATCAGCCATGGGCCTTCTTGAGCTCATTCCAACTCCAGCTTTATCCTTCAGGAAAAGCATCCAATCACAAGCTGAAGTTGCCATTCATGGATAATTGACCACAAGCCTTAGGGGAGATATTACAGTTTTTAATTACTCTCACTTCCCAGAACCGTCTGTCTGGGTTCTAAGGCAGAGCTGCTTGAGCTCCTGTTCCTTCCAAGAAGCTCTTGCTATACTTTCTTAGACCAAAAAAAAAAAAAATTCAGTCACCTCAGCAGTAGGAAGAAAAATCAGGATTTTATAAAAAGGGAAAGACATCCTGAGCCCAGAGGATGAGTCACATCTGAGATGTCACCTCAGAAGGAACACAGGCCAATTGCTCTCTGCTGGCTTAAAGAGATGAGACACCTCAGGGAAGGTAAGGGGGATGGATCCGGGCTGAGGGATGGCAGAAACGAGCTCTTCCCCAAAAACCCAACCCCCAGGCAAGGGGAACACAGCCCCACTCAGCCTCCAGAGCACTCCTTGGTTCAATATGGGATTTAAAGGATGCACCCAAGCTCCCAGAGCTGAGACAGGACAGAGCCCACCCTGCTCTGGTCACAAATATTCTGCACAATCACCTGCGGGAGCAGGGTCCCTCTGTGCTGCTGACTCCCCTCACGAGGCACCAGCAGGCAGCTGCTCTTCCCCAAAGTGAGAGAAAAAATAAACAAAACCCTCCCACACCGACAAATCCCAGCCCCTCCCTGACTCAGGGGAGCTGCGTGCATCCCCCTTCAACTGTGGCAGCAAATGCCATTAATCCCCCTCATCCCAGCACGTGAGCTGTTCAATAAAACAGCCTTTTGTTTAAAAGTGACACAGCTGCTGCCTCAGCCTCAAAGCCAGCACAAAATTTCTCTCCCATTTCCTAAAAAAACACCGTTCCTCCCTGGATGGCACCTGCACAGCAGCCTGGGGGGGGAAGCAGCCAAGCCAAAAAAGTTGCCACGTGCTGGAGACCTGAATCCACCCAGTGGAATAGGTTGCTATGGTTCCCAAGATCTAATCCAGAACGATACAGGTATAAGAAAGAGGAAAAAATGCAGTGATTAAAAATAAATAAATAGACAAATCTGGGCCTGGTGCCATGAAAAATGTGAAGTTGTCCTTGACTCCAGAAGCAAATGAGGCATGAAATGTATCAAAATGTGATATTGAATATAAGGATGTATTTAATATTTTACAACACCAGAAATCTTGTTACAAAAGGGCTGGGTCATAAATCAAGCCAAGAGGGGGCCAGTTCTCCCCTCCTCTCCCCTCTCCTTCCCTCTAATTGCTCCTAGAAAAGTTGGAGCAGGGGGGAAAGCTGAGCATCACTCCCAGGAAAAGTGGAGCTGCATGGTTTGTCCATCAGCAGCAATAAACCCTCAAGAATCAGCTGCTCTGTTTTGAATTACCTTCACTGCTAATTCCTGGAGATGTCCATCCCTCCAGAGCTATTCCCTCTGGAAAGGGCTGAAGGACTCAGCCCACAGGAGCCCTCTGCCCTCAGTTCATTAACCTGTTGTGTTAATTGCCTGCCTGGGCTACCACTTATCACTTATTATCTGTACAGAAAGATTTGTCACTGTTCCCTACCGATGTTGCCCCTGGATTTTCACTCTTTTATTGGATGCTGGAGCTGGAGAGCATCAGGAGCTGGGGGAATTCAGCCTGTGGAGCTCCCAGAAAAGAGATGAAACACACATTTCACTCCTTTCCCTCCTTATTGCCCAGACATTCACACTTTCCATCACTGCTTTTGTTTAATCACACTCCTAGAAACGGGTAACAGCAAGAAAAAGTAAAGGGATTTAAGAAAACTGCATCTCCAGTAGAGAAATGGATTTATTTTTTTTTTTAAATACTGCGTACAATGGAAGTAACCCTGTGATAAATGCAGCTCTGGTACCAAGCACAGGAACCAAAGCACTGAAATCCCATCCCCTGGTCATGGAAAACGAGCAGTTTTAATTTAAGCACCACCCTGCATGTCAAGTCCTGTTTGTCACCGTGCTAATGGACGTGTTTATTCACACATTCCCCGGAAAAAAACATCCTCCTCCCTCCTCTCAGAGTCCAGAAATGGTGGCACTGACTCCACCAGGTCTGCCTGCCAAAAATATCCCTTACCCACCTATCCTTCCAACCTGCTTTCCTATGGAAACAGGCAGAGCCACCCACAAATGAACCCACCTGCAGCACATGGGCCAGAGCCAGCTCCCCCAAAGCCCTCCCAGCTCCCTCAAACCCTCCCAGCTCCCCCAAAACCAGAGGCCAGCCAATAACCAGGCTCTCAGCATCCTCAGGGACAGGCAGGATGCGAGGTGAGCTCACTCCTGATTAAAGAATTTACACACAATCCAGCTTTTCCTGTGGCTGGGGCACTCAGTCAAAGCCTGAAATTATTTAGTTATCAAAGAATCCAACCATGAGAAAGCAATCCATAGGAAACCAGGCTTCATTACTTCCATTGCTGATGATACTACCCTGAAGACTGGGAGGAAAAAAGAAAAACATTGGTACTTCAAGTGATGGAGCTTCCAACATTTACCTTGAAATTTATTGCCCAGAGTAATTGAATTGCTGGATTGCAAACTAACACCTGCTCAAGGCTTTAAAAAGTTCAGCAGAAGCAGAGAAAGGTTTTGCTTAAATCACCACCCCTTACACACCAGAAAAAAAAACAAAAACCAAAACAACCAGCAGGAGAAGTTTCCAGCCTGGAGGAGACATTGTGAACTCCCAGGGGGCTACTAGGAGGGGAAAAAAAAAAAAAAAGAGAGAGAGAATTCTTTGTTTCAGGCTGAGTAGAATGCTTTGTTCCAATTTCAATATTTATAACCTTAATAAAAAGATGAAACACATTTCAAAACCAAATTCTCCCTTCATGGCGAACAATCAAAGCTTGTTTCTCAGCAGATGCCAAACGAACACGTTTGCTGTTTTCTGGAATTTTAGCCTGAACATTTCATTTTCCTGCGCATTTGTTTTGTGATGAATTTACTTAAAGCTCCTGAAAGAAGCTGCTGTGTTCTCCAGATATCAAACAGCTCCAGTGGATCTCTTCTGCCTTGTAATCACTAAGCCAGAACCCCAAAGTGGGTTTTAATTCAAAATTTAAATTTAAACCCACCCCACAGTGGTTTCAATTCTTACTGCACTCAGTGACAACGGGGCATGGAGCTGGCTGAGCTTTTCTCCACGTTTTTCCTTCCTTGGAAAGAAACCCCTGTGCTCCTTGGGAGGATGCTGAGACTGAGCTGGAGCAGGGAACTCTTCCCAGAGGAGGTTGTGGCGCCTTTGTGACTCACGTTCCTCCTGTCACAGCCTCCTGCAATGTCCCCCGGGACACTCTGGGAACCCAGAGCACCTCCCAGCACCTCAGGATGGAGGTTTGGTGGCTGTTCCTCCATCCCTTCCCCTGCTGGGCTTTCCTTCATGCTCTGGGTGCCTCAACCAGAGAAAATGTAAATTTTCTGATGAGGAACGAGCTTGCCTTGCACCCTGCCGGGCCCTGAGGGAATGGTTGTTGCCTTTTCTCTGGTTTTGTGGGACTGGAAGGATCTGGGGGAGCTTTCTGCTTTTCCTCCTTCCCTGGCTGGACACAGCTCCTCCTGGACACAATCCCCTCTCTTTCTCACTGAATTAGGCAAAGAAATAGCAGGAAAGCTGGGACTGAGTGCCCCAAGCAGAGAAAACGTAGATTTTCTGAGGAGGAACGAGCTTGCCTTGCATCCTGCCCAGCCCTGAGGTTGTTGGCTGGCCTCTGTTTTTTGTAGAATTGGAAGGATTTGGGGAAGTTGTGCTTTGCTTTTCTCCTTCCCTGGCTGGACACAACTCCCCCTGGACACAACCCCTACTCTTTTTCATTATATTAAGCAGACAAACAGCAGGAAAGCTGGAATCTTCAGGGATAAACAGCATTCCCCAAAACCCAGAAGATCCCACCTAAAGCTGCTCTGCTGGAACAAACCCCCTCTTTCAAAGTGCAAACTGCCACCTTGATTTCCTCCTCCTGTCTCCTCTCCCATCTCCAGGGACCATTTTCCCACCCAGCACTCTCTGCCTCAGCAACTCTGAGTAAAACATATGAAAGTGTCTTTATTCATTTCTCCAAAAAGTAATTAGAAGCAAGAAGAGGAGTCAGGAACGTAAACGTTATCCTTCCTAAAGGAAAGCAGATTTCTAATTAGCCAAGAAAGCGGCTTCTGTGGGATTCTTTCTCCAAACAGCTGTTGCTGAGGGATCATCTGTCTCTCTTCTTTTCCTCTTTTGCAGTGAAAAGTTCATTTATTTTAACACACAGAACTGTTGCAGCACCCAATTAAGGCAGGCACGGAGTCAAGGAACACCGGAGCAGAATGGAGACAACTCCAGGAGCCCTGAACACTCAGATGCCACTAAAACCACCCTCATTTTCCTGTGCTCCACTCAATCCACACTCAAGGTGGGAAAACAGTGCCAGGACTGGCTCAGCCCAGAAGAAACAGGGAGAAAAAAGTGCATTCCTGGCTGTCTTTAGCCCCTCTGAGAGGTCAGACAACTTCCATCCAAATATTCCACTTTACTTCTGCTGGCTTCATTTCCTTTCCTGCCTTCTAGGACATGACAAAGCTGATTGGTTTTAAATCATGGGAAAATCAAAGCTGTGCTACCACTTCTCAACACAGGCGAGGTTTTCGCATCAAAAAAGACATTTTCCATTAAGGAAGGTTTTTTCACAAGGCACCTCTTTCTTACCCATTGTAATTTTTTTTTTTTGCTTCATTATCACTAAGTTTGACAAGTTCATCTGAAGGAGAAAATGTAAATCACCCCCCACAGAGCTGCAGTGACAAGGGCACATTTTAATTTTGTGCTGAAGGGGACTTTTAAGCAAACTCCCAACCCAAGGAGGGCCATCCATGCTGCAGGGATGCACAATTCCAGTCTGAGATAAACCCAGTGGACAACTCCTCTCTGTGATTATTGACAGCCAAGAAAAAGAAAAAATTATATATAATGTTTTATATTATAATAATAACAACGATGATGATGATTTAACAAAAATTAATGGGGCTAAGCAAGCCCTGAAATTAATTTTGGCTGCCATCAGAGCAGCGACGAGCTGGAAATGCCCTTCCAAAAAATTAATAAAAGGGAAAAAACCCTCAAAGCAAGTTGGAGGTGGGTGCTTGTGGAGCCTTCCCAAGGCAGGTACCTGCGATTGCAGGGGCTGGGTGGCTCCCAAGGTCCCTGTCTAGGCTCACATCCAAAATTCCTTCAACACATCACATGGGGAGAACAGAGCAACGTGTCCATCTGCGCCACAGGCAGCGTTTCCAGCCAAGCCCTCCCCTCCTCCTTCCAGGAGAAGGTGGCTGTGCCATGCACAGACATATTGTGCACCTAAGAAATTGCATCAACAAACACACCTACAGAGCGTTCCGTGCTCGGCTGGGTCCTCTCCAGCCCGTCTGGCCCAGCTTCCTAAAGAACCAGAACAAACAGCGCAGAAATTCAAATCGTCGCTTAATAATCCTGCCAGATCCAAGCTGCTTCACTTCCAACCTGGATAAACCCCCTGGGCAAGGCTCAGCTTCCTCCCCAGCCTGCATTTCCTTGCTTGGGAAGGCAGGTTTGGGAGCTTGCAAGTGGGAAACTGAGGGAAAACTCAGCTCCTGGAGGACGCCAACCAAAATGAGCCAGTTTTGCCAGGCCAGAGGGAGGGGTGGAGGCATGGAGAGCTCTCACCTGGAAGAGGTCACAAAAGTCACACTCAGGGTCTGAGCTCTCAAAGCCCACACGTGCCCAAAGGCATCCAGGCTCCATCACACACATGCAGATAAATTCCTCCACGTGGGGAAGGGGAAAAACCAAATTCAAAAGAAATCTGTAAGAGTAAAATCAGAGCTAATCCCCGAGTGCTCAGTTACAAACACGAAAATCAAGAGATGAGATCTCTATTGATGCTCTGGGGCCTGGAAACTGAGAAAACCAAACAGGGGAGGGCAGAGAAAGCCCCAAACCAGGGGGACTCAGAGATGTCCCTGTGCCACAGAGCAGGCACCACGGAGGGCTCTGCTCAGCCTCAGGGGGACACAGGCAAGAGAAAAAGTGCAGCTACAAGATTTCAAATTACAATTTTTCCAATAGTCTGATCAAAGGAATGCCTCAGGAATCACTGGGAGGGAGCACAGCGGCAGACATTGCAAAGAAATGTTTTTTTCACATCACACCTCCTGCAAAAATCCAGTCCCTGGCCTCCCTCCCCTCTGCCTCAGCCCTGCTTATTCAGAATATTGACACCAGGTTTCCTCTGCACTCCAGCTCCCATTACACCATCTCAATCCAGCCCACCATAAACATCAGCTTGATTACAGAGCCTGCTGCACATAATAAATGTTTATAATGTATATGTAGGAAGAGAGAGACACCTCAATATTTTTGCTTTGGTAAAGACAAATAGCCTCAATTGTTTAATCAATAAAAATGCCTCTCTGACTTCTACCGTTATTACAGAGCTATTCCAGACAGAGTGAAAAAGAACCATTGCATCTGTATTGCTGTCAGAGGAGACTCTGGACACATCCTCTGTGCTCCCCAAAGCCCAAATCTCAGCTCTGAGTGAGCTGGAAATGCACCCCAGCCTTTCCCCTGCCCCATGCCCTCAGCCAGTTAAATCCTCCCATTAACTAAATGAGGACTTTTCCAGGAAAGGACTCAGCACCTCAGCCAAAAGTGCACAGAACCTGAATTATTCAGCAGTGGCAATTAGAGGGCAGGGGACAGGCTGGCACCAGGAGGAGAGCAGGGGGTGGTCCCAGAGAGCAGGGGGCTGGAACTGTGGGAATGAGGAACATTTTGAGGTCCTTTCCCTCACGGATTTGTGGGAATGAGGAACATTTTGAGGCCCCTTCTTCCCGGATTTGTGGGAATGAGGAACATTTTGAGGCCCCTTCTTCCCGGATTTGTGGGATAAGGAACATTTTGAGGTCCTTTCCTCACAGATTTGTGGGAATGAGGAACATTTTGAGGTACATTTCTCGGGATGTGTGTCACCTTCAGGAAGAACACGAGCTTTCCCATTTCTGGATACAAAAATCCACTCCATCCCTCCAAACCCAAGCTCCATCAAAGCCCAGGTCAAAAGCCAGGCTTAGCTCTGAAGGGAGCAGGTACATCCATCAGTGTTCCCTTGAGGAGCAGGCCCTGGGGTGCATTTGGGAATGCTCAGCAAATCCAGGAACTCTGGTGGATAAAATTTAACCCAGAGTAGAGGACACTCAGGTCTGCTGCAGCAGGAAGAGGAGGAACCCCAGGAGTCAGGAGGATTTCCACATCACCATCCACTCTCTTCTCTACCATTTGCTTCTTCTCAACAAAGACAATTTCTTTCCCCTCTTCTTCTCCCTTTTTCTCCCTGGAGACTGTAAATTAACTGTCAGTTCCCTGGTAGTTTGTACCCTGTTCTTTCTGGCTCTTTTCCAGATCTCCAGGGTGCCATTCTTTATTTTATTTTATTTTTCCTCCTCCTTGCTGCTCTCTTTCCTTCACCTCTCTGCTTCTCCTGGCTCTCCCCTGGGGTTTCCTGCTCTGCTCAGCTCCTGGCTGAAGGACTCCTGACCACAGAGCCCAGCCAGGCTGATCTCACCCACGCCCTGATCAGCTCCATGTCTCCTTCTCCTCACCCTCTGCACTCTGGCAACGAGGCCTGCTTGCCCTTTCTCCTGCAGGTGGCAAATTCCCAATGGGAAGGGAAAGGGGGAAAGAGGGAAATAAATCACCAGAGCCCACAAAATCCCAGAGATGCCCTGTCAATCAGAGCCTGCCCTTCAGCCCTGTCCAAGCCGAGCTGCTGCTGGCTGGGGAACAGAACTCATTTCAGTTATCAGTGCAGGAAGAGAGATTAGAGATGTTCTGGAGAAGGGAAAAATCAGGCAGTGGAGGAAGAAGAGGTTCTTGCAGAGAGGGAGAGGAGGTATTTGCTTGTCAAGCACAAGCAGAAGCAAAGGGAATAAAATAGGTTGAGAAGTAAAGGACGAGAGGAGGGGGAAGACTGCAAAGAGCAGATCCTGCCAACCCCTCTGCCCTGCAGCTCAGCTGATTTTGAGTAAAGAGAAGAAATCGATGCCAAAAGCTTCTTCCTTTTGCTGCAGCAGAGCTGGGAGCACTTGAACACCCAAACGTGGCAGGGACAGGTCTGCCCAAACCCACCCCTGGCTCTTGAGTGATTTCCTCTCCATCCCACCCTCCCAAAGTCTCACCCTCAGCCCTTCCCTGTCCTTTTCCTTTTCTTCCACATGTGGATTTCTACCCCTCAACGTGATCCCCTCGCCCCCAGCCCACAGATTCACCCCCCCAGCTCCCAAATCCTGCAGATCCTGCCCCGTTCCCAGGGGCTCAGGCCCTGGCACAGCTCTCCCTCATTCAGCTCCTGGCTGTGCTCAGGCACAGACACTCACTCATGCCTGGCTAAAAGCTCAGCTGAAGCCCAGCCAGACACAAAAGGTCTTGCAGGCAGGTGAAATACAGCCCCTGGGATGATTTGGGAGCAGGAGAGCTAAGCCAGACTTAAGGAGAGGAGTGAGGGATGCAGGAGAGGAAGAGTTGGGAAAGCAGGGGATGCATTTCTGCCCAAGCTCCTTTCACAGGCTCCCCTCCATCCATGATGGCCCTGCAAATTCCCACAAATCCAGGGTGAAGGGACCTCAAAATGTACCTCATCCCACAAATCTGGGAGAAAAAAACCTCAAAATGTATCTCTTCCCACAAATCTAGGAGAAAAAAAACCCTCAAAATGTATCTCATCCCACAAATCTGTGAAGAAAAAAACCTTTAAAATGTTCCTCATCCCACAAATCCGTGAGGAAAAGACCTCAAAATGTTCCTCATCCCACAAATCCATGAGGAAAAGACCTCAAAATGTACCACAAAGTACTTCCAATCAGCTCAGAAAACTCACACAAAAATAGAGAGGAGATCAGAGGTTGAAAGGGAAGAAAGTGAGCAGTGGAGTAGATTCAAGCCACAGAATTTCTGCAGAGAAGAGAGAGGGGGGGAAATCCAACCCCCTGCTCCTAAAAAGGAAGGAGTGGGCACCACTGAGCTTATGGAGATTTCTCCCTCAGAAAAATTAATCCTGACAATACAAAGACGTAGACAAAAAAAGGAACAACTCTCTGCAGAGCACCCAGGAAAGAGAAGCCAAGTTTGGTCAGCGAAGATGATTATTTTAACATAATCATGCCTCCCCCCAAGGCTTGTGAGAGAACTTGTTTTGTGTTTTCCTCCACTGCAAGGCTGTAATAACCCCACAAACACTCAGTCAGCTCCAGTAAAAGCCACATCACAACAAAGGCCATTATATGAAACACATTTTCAATAAAACTTAAAAAAAAAAAAGAGTGAGAGAAACAATAAAGCCAACATTTTCAGAGCAAAACCTCAATCAGTGCCTCTTGCCCACCACTTTCAGGGGTGCGGGAGATGGATTCCTGCTTGTTTCTAGTAGATCAAGACAAATGTCCACCCTGAATATCTGAATGTTTCCCCTCTCACACCGTTTTCCACCTCTGTTCAGCATCACCCACCCACAACTCCCTCAGTGCTTCAATGTTTCTGCTGTTTCCCTCAGGAACAATTTCTGGGGGACATTTTCAGCCCTACAGAAAATGCCCTTTCCATCATCCTGCATGCCCAGGGTCTGCATGGCAGCAGGAGAGGGCAGGAGCTCATTTCCTTGTCCAGTATTCCCACGTGGATGAAACCCGCTTGAGCCAGCACGGCAACAAGCAAAGAAATTCCACATTTTTGTACAAAACCACCTCAGTGGTTTTGAGATGCCTGGAAAGGCAGCACCTCCTTTCCAGGGCCAGCAGATTATTGAGATTATTGAGCAAATTATTATTTGGAACCCTTCCCGAACCCTCCCTTGGGCTTTTCCACTGCTCTCCTTGGGCTCAGGCAGCACCGAGTTTTTGAGAGGAAAATGCAAAAGCAGAGGAGAGAGAGCTTATCCTGGGGTTAAGCCTCTGCTCAGTCTCATTAAGCAGAGCTTAGGTCATCTCCTAAAGCATAAGAACTTATAACTTCCTATTCATTTACTCTCTTACACTCCCAAGTCCCTAAAAAGTCTGATAAGCCCCACAAATAGCAGCTCAGGGTTTCAATTACGCTGGATGATGATGAACACCACGGGCTATTTCTCCATGATACTCAAGAATTAATCCACACATCAGCAACTGGAGCTGGACTTGAAATTACCTTTTCTTTCCTGAATGAAAACATTCTAGAACAGGGAAGGGCAGTGCAGGAGGAAAGAGAGGATGGGGAGGACTCCAGCTCCCCCATTTCTCTTTTTTTTTCAAGAGAAGACCCCACGGTGGCTTTTTATTATTCACTGGGTTTTAAAGTTATTGTCACGAGTCCTTAAGATGTCAACAATGAAGAATCCCATTGTTCTCCTAATTAATTCGGCGATCTCAGTGAAATAATACAAGCTGCAATTGTAATTCCAGGCTCACCCCTCGACCACTGGAATCAAGTAATTAAATAACAATCAGCGCTACCACTTGCATTTAGAAGATGGACTATTCCCTTTTATTGCTGCAATTAGGGAATGCACTCAATAATCGGAATGAAATACAAATTTACCCAGGAATTTACCCAGGAGCCCACTAAATTATGACCATTCATACTTTGTTGTCTTTTCATCCTAGCAAAAAAATAAAAAAAAAAAAAAAAAAAAAAAAAAAAAAAAAATGCCAATTTTCCCCTTCCCCACCTGGAAAGGG
>VXBQ01008989.1:78653-89791 GCA_013400175.1 Phainopepla nitens | reverse complement strand
TTTCATCCTAGCAAAAAAATAAAAAAAAAAAAAAAGGAAAAAAGAAAAGATGGCAATTTTCCCCTTCCTCAGCTGGAAAGGGCATTGCCAGCTCCCAGTGCAGGCCCAGCTGTGCAGGCACCATCTTTCCTTCCTCCCAGTCAGGATCATCTCTGTCTTTTTGATGAAGGTCCCTCATAATCACCTCAGATTTGAATAAATCAGCACAGAGCTGCAGACACACTCACACACAGACTGGGCTGAGCTGGGACCTGTCCTGGTGTTACTGGTCATGGCCAAATCTCATCATCTCATGCAAATGCTAAATATTACCTACAGAGCAAGAATGATATTAGAAAAACACCTGGGGGGCACAGTTATTTGTTTTAAATGATGGCATCTGCCCATAATTACCATATTTTGGGTCTTGCCTCCCTCTATCCTACACCTGCACATCAAGGTCAGTGGTTATGAGGTGCTGCACTTTGCATTTCAGCACCAACACTTCCAATTCCAGCTGAGCTGAAAAAAATCCTCTGTGGAGTCAAAGCAGACTGTACAAATCATTAGATCCCACCTCGGGCGGCACCGAGCCCTGAAATGAAAGGGGACAGATCCCACATCCAGAGGGGAGAACCCTGCTCATGGACAAGCTGCAGCTCCTGAGGTGGGCTGGGATAAAAACAGGGGCATCGGCTCCTGCCACAGGCAAAACAAACCCAGCTTCAGGAAATTATCACCAATCACACCAAATCATGAGAAATAAACCCAAATCTTAAAACTGCTTTGCCATGCCCTTCCTTTTCCCCCCAGTACTTTTTTCTCTGTTATCCAGAGGTGTTCCCATCATGGCTGGAGGCTTGGCCTCAGTAGTTTGTGGCACTTTCAAACAAAATCCCCCCAAGCCTTGGGCACTGCCAGCAGGGTGGCACAAGCATCCTGTGAGCCCCAATTTCTCATCAGGAGCACATCCCTATGTCTCTCCTCTCCAGCCTAGGCTCAGATGGCAGCTGGGCCTCGTTCTCCTGGGCCACAATGAGTCACAAACATCACAGAGGCCAAAATCAGCCTGCGAGGCCACCGAGCCCAGGAGATTGTGGCTCTGTGCTGGGGACAGAGCTGCAAATGCCTGACCCTTCAGCTGAGACTTCATCAGCCCTTGTGGTGCTGGCAGAGCCAGAGCTGCTGCTCACTTCTCCTCCAGCTGCTGCTCTGGCTCTGCAGGGCTGGCAGGAGCAGCAGGACGAGCCTGGCTAAAGGCAGAATTAGGGATGAAACCACACTGAAGGCACTGGAGCTGGGCACTGGCACCAAGAGAGAGATGCTCGAGTCCAGGAAAGCCCTGAGGAAAATGCCAGAGGAGGGACATTCCACTGTCTCCACCCTGCTGGGGTGGGGATATCACACAGACAGCCAAGGGACTGGTTTATATGCAAACCAACACAAATTCACAGGTGACCTCATGCTTTAGCCCTGTCCTGGTGGCAATCTGAGGTGTTTTCCCCCAGCTCCACCAGGACTATGGAAGCCAGGTTGGAATGGGAACCTTCAAGGCAATCACTCCAATAAAGCAAAGACACCCACTGCAGAAGCACAGAGATAACTGGCAAGGACAGCAGCGGCAGGAGGAGGTGTGAAAATTAAATTGGATAAAAGGCAGGTGTTCAGGGAGGAGCGGAGGCTGAGGGGAGGGGGGAGGCAGGAGAGGTAAGGAACCAAACAGAGCTGTGCTGGGATCATGCTGCTGTCACTGGGTCCTCAGAACATTTGCAAAATGCTCTCCTGTCCCCTCCAAGGAGAAGGAACAGCAGGAGATTTAAGCTGCAGAATCAACCCAGCACCCAGAGTTCAAGGAAATGATGTTTTCCCTGCGCTCTGGCCCTGCTCAGAGGTGGAAGTCAAGGAATCCACACTTCCAGCTGGGATTGGGGTACAGAGGGAGGGGACAAAGCTGCTCTGGCCATGCCGTGCCCTGCTACACCACAATCCAGACATGGCCAAGGGGGTCTGAAAGCAGTCCTGGGATCTTGCAAAGCCCAACCTCCAGGAGGAAAAGCCATGTTACCCATGGGATTGTCCCCAAATTTCCTGCATGTCCAGAGGAAAGGGGAGCCTTGCCAGCAGGGTCAGAAGGAAGCAGGTCTGTGCTGCTGCCTGAGGCATCATCATTCCCTCACATCAGGGATATTTCAGAAGAGGCAGCATCCGTGCTTCAGAAATAATGAACTGTGATTACACAGGATGGTGGCCAAAACACATTAGAGTGAGAGCTGGGGAGAATTTCTCAAATAGTTTTTGTCAAACGAATGGCCCTCTTCCAAAAATTGGTAATTTCTGCAATTCAGCCCCCTCACCAAGAAGTTTCCAATTTTTCCCACAAACCTCTCAAGTAACACATTCAATTCCTTGTCTCCTTTATTAAGGGTTACTGGAGAAAACAGCTCTTACCAAAGGCAGAAAAAAAGGGGAAAAAAAGAGCAGAAGGGAAAGGAGACCGTGAGAAGGAATAATGAGAGTTCTGCTTTTTCACCTCCAAAACTGCAACTATTTTTCCACATGTGTATTTTTGCTATTTTGGAGCTTCCTCCAACTCCCACACGTTTATTTAAGCCTCCAGAGAGCCTGAGGCAGAGGGGACGAGCTCTGGCTGGGTCAGGATCCCAGAGGAGGCAGCCAACAGCAGGAACACAGCCTGCCCTTGCCTCCTCTCCCCAGTGCAGGTGTTCCCATGGCAAGAGGTGGATTCAGAGGCTCAGCAGTGCTCCCACCCTGCTGGCACCAGCTGATTGTGCCATTCATCTCCTCTTACATGGAAAATGTCCCTGCTTTCCGTGCCACTTCAGTGCCTCGGAGGAGTTTCCTGCATCAGCTGCTGGGGGCCTCCCTCCTCTGCCTGGATGCTGGTGCCCCTTCCTGGCTGCTGGGCTGAAACACTTACACCCAAAAAAAGGAGTCGGCGGGCTCAGAGTGAGGCTAATTCCACTGATTTCTCTGCCATCCTCAGGGTATTTCTGTTCCTCTGTTACCTGCAGCAAACAGAACAGCAAGGGAAAGCCTGGTCCTTGCAGCAAGGGGGATGAGTGTGTGTCCCTGACCTCTGCTTCCCTTCTCCAGCACAAATACTGCCCTGCTCCAGGTGCTCTGGAGCACAGCCCAGGCTGCTGTTCCTCTCCTGCAGCTCCAGGAGCAGTTTCAGCTCAGGCTGGCAGTGCCAGGAGCGAGGCAGTGGCTGCAGCTCCCCTCCCATGCTGGCTCTGTCCCCTCTGGGCAGCAAACAGGCTCCCAACCTGTCCCTGCTCCCTGCCTGGCAGCTCGCAGCTCCAGGAGGTTTGGGAGAGCGTCCATTAATTACCCAAGCGTAATGAACTAAAGCAATTTGTAGCAGAGCTTGTTCTGCTCGAGTCAGGAGTCTTTTATCTCGCGAATCAGTGACCTGAACATTCCGCCACGGAGCTCGCAAATCCCAGGGATCCAGCGCTGGGGTTTGTGCTCCCAGCAGATCCTCCCTGCCTGTGGATGAATGGGACTTCACCTGTTCACAACATCTTGCTTTTCTCCCAGCAAAACCACCCCAAAAATCGCCTGGAGGCTTTTCCCCTGAAGAAGAGCAAGCAGCTGGTCTGATCCGAGGCAATTCACTCACAGCACACAGTCTGTTCTAAAGCTGGTTTTAGAGCCACCAAAGATTTCAAGTTCCTTCCCTTTCCTGCTTCTATAAAACCTGGTGGGCCATAATTGCTCCAGCAGAGATTAAATTCTGGCATGGCCTGTCCCAGATCTGGTGTCCTAAACCAAAAAATTTGGATAGAGTTGCAAGGAGAAAACAGATTAACTTGTCTTGAGGGAGAATGATGCCTTTGCCATCTCCAGCACCAGAAACATTGCTGTCCTCTAGAATAAAATAATGTAAAATATTCTGACTGCATAATCATTCCACTTCTCGGTTTTGATTCTCCCATTGTCCCTGAGAGTGCCCAATCTGAATGACTTTGAACTCAAGGATATCTTGGAGCAGCCAGGTCTGCAGGCAGAGGAAAAAGATGAATTCACAGCCTGCACGGAGGCTCAGCTGCAGAGCAGAGGGCCAGGAGATGCCAGCAGATATTCCCCCTCATCCAGCAGAGAGAGATTCCCTTCATACAGGAGGTCTCAGCAGAGATTCCCCCTCATCCAGCAGATCTCAGCAGAGATTCCCCCTCATCCAGCAGGTCTCTCTCACCCATGAGGTCCCAGCCAAAACCCTGTGACAGGGCCAGGGGGAATCCCAGCACTGCTGCAGGAATGTGATCTTTGCCACATCAGCCAGGGACCCCTCACTGCAAGCAGCAGCTTGAGCTAAGCAAATTGGAAAGTAAGCAAAACTCTCAATTCATCCCCAAAACCAGTGCAGACAGCACAATTTCAGAGCAGAATAAGGTTCTCCAGTTCCACAGCAAGGCAGGGGAGAAAAAACAAAGCTTTACCAATAATTCAAACTGCTGCATCCAAACAAAATCACAAGGCTGCTCTTGTTCCCTTAAAGATTTTCTTCTTTCCTCTTATTAAAAATATTGAACCCCAAACCTTTTCCATTGCAACAACTCAAAAATAACAAATAAAAATTCGTCTCAGGGAAGGGAAAGGAGGGCATTGCCACAAGGAGAAGGGAAAGAAAACCAGAAGCACAAAGCAGAGCGGAGGCACCTCTGCTGTCGATGTATTGAAAGCCCTAATCACAGTCCCATAAAACAGTTAACTTGATTAAGCCAAGCATGATTTAGGCATGGTTCCCCCACTGCTGCTCGCTGTTTTCCTGGCAGGGCTGGATCTGTCAGAGGCTTTTTCACTCTCTGTGCCAGGGGGAGGCTGCTCCAGCCAGGCAGGGTCGTTTGGGATTCTGGAGATGCCTCTCGCCTTCCCCTCTCCCTAATCAACTCTGCCACACTCATACAGCACCAATTCTTCTGCAGCTCCCCTCCCCGTGTGCCCCTACTCCTGCAGTTGGTACAACTCGTCCCAATTCCTGCCTGCTAATTAAAGGAAGAGCCTGGAGACGATGAGAGGGATGCTGTCCTTGGGTGCAGCTTCAAAACCTCCCCAGCCACTCTGTGCTCGCTGTGATGTTCCCGAGCCCCCGGGGCACAAACCACACAAATCCCAGCCCTAACCAGGGCACCTTTGTGCTGCTGAAAGCAAACAAATGTGCAAACAACACCCAGGAAACCAAACCATTTCCTCTGGGTCTAAGGCAAGGCCCTCCCTGGCACCGGGATGCTCCATCCCCAGCTGAGCCACAACAAGGAGTGAGTGGGAGCAGGGCTGGAGCTGCCACCAGCCCCAAAAACCTGTTGCATGCCCAGGGACACGATTGCAACAAGTGTCCTTGCCCGTGTGGGCAATGCTGCCGTGAAGGATGGGGGTTTGGATGATTTACACGAGCTGACAGGCAGAATGGGCTGCTCGCCTCACTTCGGAGATGTCTCCTGGGAGGCTGATGCTGGAGGACAACATCCTCCAAGCCTTGCTGAGCACACCAATATCAGCCCCGAGCCAATAAACTGAGATAAATCAACAGCAGCACTTCACTCTTGCTGAAGTCAGACTAATTACACCATGCAGCACAGCCCAGAGGGGCCCAGGCAAGTCTGGCTCAGAGAGAAACCATTTACAAGGGCACCTGGTGACAGGACAGGGGAACAAATGTCAGGTTTGAGCTGACAGAGAAGAGGTTTAGATTAAATACTAGGAAAAAAGCTGTTCTCTGTGAGAGTAGGGAGGCCCTGGAATGGATTTCCCAGAGCAGCTGTGGCTGCCCCATCCCTGGGAGTGCCCAAGGCCAGGCTGGAGCAGTCTGGGATGGTGGAAGATGTCCCTGCCCATGGCAGGGGTGGCACTGGATGGTTTTAAGGTCCCTCCAACCCAAACGATGCCATAATTCTGCGTGAGCAGCTTCCCTTGCCCTCTGCTCTGCATTTTATCTGCCTCTGGCACCTCGTGGAGAGGCCACCCAGGGCAGGTCAGCGCCGTGAGGAGTGACCAACGCTTCCTGCACACAGAGGGAGGAACAACCTGCCCAGTTAAACCAGCAAAGAGAAGGACTGAGAAGGCTCATGGGTTACACAGCAAAGACCTGACATTTGAAAAGAATGGTGAGAAAATGTGAGGAAAAAACCACACACATCTTGAACCAAACACTGTCAGGCTGCAGCAAAAGGAGCATTTGAATCACCCATTGCAGACAAGTTGAAATAAATCTGACAGTCCCAGAACACAGGTAACAATCTAAAAACCACCTAGATTGGATTTGCTGCTGCAGCAACCTAATTTTTATTTCAGTCCTCTCACACTCTCGGTGAGTAAATTCCCCTTTATATGCACAAAGAGGGGATGTTCTGCATGGCCAAAATGAATATATGCACACAAGCAGCTACACAGAAATCCTGGCCTTCTTGCTCCCCCATCTCTTGGCTGTCCTCACTGCCACCACCAGACACCTGCATCATCTGCAGCCATGAAGATTATTAATTTTTTAAAGTCTCATTTATTTTAGCTGCTTCCCTGAAAGCCAGCCCCCACCTGGAGCCCTTCTGCTGACACAAGGCCTTTAAAAAAAAAGAAAAAAAAAGCCTTATTGTTGCTGTCAACGTTTACAAATTCTGCTGGATCCATCTGTCCAGTTAATTACTTTGTGCAGTAGCCTGTTAGCTCCTTAAAAAAATGAAAAAGCACCCAATTATCATTCTGGGCAGCTTACTGGATCCCAGAGAAGCAGCACATCCCCGGTGCCACGGATGCTTTTGTTACCCTTGTGAGCTGACAAACAAGGCGAGAGGGAGGAGAGCTCTGCAAGGATTGCTTCTGCTGCTGGGGTGAGGGCAGAATTCCCAGCTCCTGCTGACGTGGGGTCCTGTCACTGTGACACTGCTGGTGGCTCTCCCCATCCCACCCCTTCCAGCAGCTGCCCCTCTCCCCACGCCCAGCCTCTCTCGTGCTGTCACCTCCCCAAACCTCCCTCTCTGCCCCACATCCCTGGGGCTCTGACACTTCCAAACACGAGGGACGTGGCCTGGTGGCCCTGATGGGGACACAGTTCTGGGGGACAGCTCCTCCCACACACACTCCAGCTCCTAAATGTCCCTCTGGATGTCAGGGCCCTTCAGCAGGAGGGTTTTGCTGGGACTCGCCTTCAATGAGAGCATTTTTTTGCTGGAACAAGGGGCTGAATTCAGCTGCTTGGTGCTGTCTGCCTGCAGTTTGTTGCCAGAGTAACCGAGGCACTGGAGCTGCCAGGGCCATGCTTCAGGGGAGGGCAGGGGCTGCTGCCTGGCACCCGCTGCCATCACCCTGGGGACACGGCAGAAGGGTCCCCACGTCCTTCACAGGGCCAGCTCAGCCCAAACAGCCCCCAAAAGGGAAAAGGCAGAGGCCTCTGCAGATGTAGAATCACTCCTGGCATCCTCTGGAGGTGCCTTAAACAACTGTGAGCTGGCCACTGCATCCCCCTGTGAAATTGGGATTCCAATTCCCACTCTGCCACCTTGCTCCAAAGCCTTTGGAGCCATCTCTGACCAGTTTTTGACTGGTCTGTGCCTCACTGCAGTCACTACCCAGCCTGTCACCCAGGTTTTTCCAAAGGTTTTCCCACATTTGAAGGTCTGGACGTGGAACAGGACAGCAGCAAGGTTTGGCAGGTCCCTGTGTCACCCTCTGGTCAGGAGCGTGAAACCAACCCGGCCTGAACCAGCCAAACCTGGCCTGGGGCAGCCAGCAGAGCCTGAACAGAAGTGGTTTTCTTCCACAGGGAGAACATAATTTGTGCTTTGTACACCCAGAGTGCTAAGGCAGCCCTGTCAGACAGAGAATGCAGTCTCTGCACATCAAATCACACACCCTGTGATTTTCCTGTTCCAAGGCTGTTTGCCCATCACAGCTGAGCTCCGAGCTCTGCAGACCACCAGGAGACCCCTGCATCTCCCTCCTTTCCCTCTCCCCATGTTTACAGATTTATAAATTGGGTTTTTCACCTGTAACCTAGCACTCATCTCGCTCTCCAGTCCATTTTCAGAGAGGCTTTTGCAGATGAAAACAGACAGTGAAAGCACACAAATATGGGGCTCCCCCCTGACTTCTCAGCACTCTCCTATCACAGCACCAGAGAGGCCAGGGAAAAACACTCCCAAACCAAATCACTCCAAACACAGGCTCAGCACTGCGTGGGGAGCTGCTGGTATCCTGCACACGCAAACGAAGCCACAGCCCTGTCACACACGAGCTTTTCAGACTTCTCTGCATATGAAGGAGCTCTGTCTCTCTGCTGATTCCCTCTCCCAGCCTCTGTGAAGTCAGGAGACCCAGCCAACCCTGCCACGCACAGCGACTCGCTCCCTCGCTGCCTGCTTTGCAATTTTAATTTCTCACCTTCCTAAACAGAAAAAGATTTAGCATACCCTAGTCAGAAATATTTAATTTTCCAAAAATCTTTTTTTTTTCTTTTTTTTTTTGTCTTCCAGAGCCCTGAAAGCCTTGAGATAATGATGTTTTCACATAACACCCCTCTCAATTTACATAAATCTGCTCGGGAAGGATGGACTGCACATCACAGGGAGCACAGCCACAGTCAAAAAATCCTTTCCTGTGGGGAGGCCCTGAATGGATTTCCCAGAGAAGCTGTGCCTGCCCCATCCCTGGAAGTGCCCAAGGCCAGGCTGGACAGGGCTTGGAGCACCCTGGGACAGTGGAAAGTGTCCCTGCCCATGGCACTGGATGAGCTTTGAGGTCCTTCCAACCCATTGTTATTCTGTAATTACCATTATCTCTAATCAAGCACGGACTGAAAAAGGCCAAGAATATCATCTCAATCCCTAACAAGGAGACCTCTACTTGTTGCTGCAAGTCTGGCCTGTGTTCAACAGGTTCAGAAGATTTTCCTGAGGTCAGATGGCAGAGATATGAATTAAATCTAAATCTGTCATTATTGTAAGTACTGGCACAGGCTGCTCAGCGGCCACAAGGCTGAAACAAAGCACCAAGAGAGAGCCAGGAAACCCCAAATTCCCTGTCCCCAGGGCTCTGCCAGCCCCAGACCAGGCAGAGGTTGAGTTTAGGGCTCTGTGTGTGGGGAGGAAGGCCGGCACGGGGCAGTGCAGGCTGTGACACTGATGGAGGAGCCGTGGGAAGCAGGCAGTAAATGAAGAGCTCTGTTAGTCCCCCCGTCCATCCAACAAGCTCAATCCTTCCAAGCCATTTGTCTAATCTGTTCTCTAAAATCTCCAGTGACAGATCCTCTGCAAACTCCCTTAGCAATCTATTTTAGCTCTTCACTATTTTTACTGTTCAACAACGTTTCCCGATGTCCAGCCTCAATTTTTCTTGCTGCAATTTCTGCTGTTGAGAAGAGTTCATTCTCTCTCTTTCTTTGGAGATTGTTTCTCTTTGATTCCTGGGGGCTTGTGTTCAGGTTTCCAGGCCTTAATAAATCAAACATTACAGCACAGAACTGATGGCCCAGCTTATCTGAGCTGCCCTCTGCAAGCTCAGCTCGGGAATTTGCTGTTGCCGAATCGCCAGCCAGACCTTTGCATATGGCCCAGCACAAACAGGAGCTCTGTGGGTCAGAATCCCAAACTGACAACCAAAATGAAACAGCAACAGCCAAATCTCCAAAGCTCTGATTTGCCCTTACACACAGCACCCAGATCCGGGCACCCAAAGCAGCAGTTTTTGTTTCAGCACATTAACTAACTTCAGAGATGCAGCACCGCAAAGGTGATTTTTGTGCCCAAGCTGCAGGTGAGAGCTCCCACCTTTGAAACACGGGCTTGTGACCTTGGGAAAGAGGAGGAGAGGGAAGCAGTGCCCTGCCAGAGCTCTGTGGGACCTGGCAATCACCAGCCAGGGCCAAGGCCACACAAACGAGCTGTTCAACAGAGGATGGGAACACGCTGGGAAGCAAATGGAAAAAGAGCAAAGCTCTCCCAGTAACCACGACCAATGAGGGGCACAAACTGGGGAGGAACATCTCTGCCCCCAGCCCCTCCTCACACACAGACTTCCCTCTCTCTGCACCCCAGAACATGAAGCAAGGGCTGTGTGGTGGAAGGAGCTGCCTGCACCTCAGCCAGGGAGAAATGGAGCAGCTTTGCTGATGCCACGGTGGTCCCTGCCCTGCTCCACCAGCCTGGAAGGGTCACGGTGTGCCCTCAGCCTTGGCTGGCCCCAAACACCAACTGCAGGGCAAGCTGTGTGCCCTGCAATATTTCTGTGTGTCCTGCAATGTTTCTGTGTGTCCCTGGAGCCCATCCCAGCATCCCCACAAGCCCAGGGGCACAGGGACAGCCCAGCTGGCACCAGGCAGCTCATGCCATGCCTTGAGCCAGCACAGCACTGCAGCTCCAGCAGTGCCCAGACAGCTCAGCAGCATCATCCCAGAGCAAGAGCGAGCCTTGAGCACACCCAGCCAGCCCGGGATTTGCTGTGTGTGCTGCCCTCAGCGCCTCTCTTACAGCATTCTCCTGTTTAATGGCATTTTTACCACTGCTCAGCACTCCAGCCTGTCCTGCAGCCTCCCAGGGCCCCCCCTGGGGACAGGGACGTCCCCACTGCTCCTAAAGCAGCGGGGCTGACCCTGCCTGCATTTCCCACGCCCAGCCCCACAAGGACCGCAGGACTCAGGAGCTCACCATCCTCACAGGAGGTGGGGAAAGGCAGCAACACAGCCCATTTTCCTCCTGTGCCAGAGGTGCTTCCACTCACCCAGAGCACCCTGCCAGTGCCTGCCTGACTGCAGAGAGCTGGGGCTGTCCCCATCAGAACACTCCCTCGGTCCTTTTTCATCCTTCCACACCACTCCATAACGCTGTCACACCCTGGTGTCCCTCCTTTATCTCTCTTTACTCCTCCCAACCTTTTTTTCCCCTCCTTGCAGGAGCTTTTCCCAGGAAGGATGGGGCAGCAGCTCCCAACTAATCACCTGAGACATTAACAAAAGCAGATGCAATTATTTGGAAGCCCTGCTCCCCTGATGGATTCCGTGCTGAGCCTCTGCAGGCTGTACCCATTTGTTCCCTGCCTTTTGCTCCCAGATCCCATAAAGAACTTTTCCCTGTCATCATTAGGGCTGGTACCTTTTTGTATTCGCTGAGTAACTGCTCCCAGTAGCTCCACATTTAAAAAAAAAAAAA
>VXBQ01008989.1:64788-78626 GCA_013400175.1 Phainopepla nitens | reverse complement strand
GTGTACCTTGATTCCAGTTGCAAAATAACAATACCCCAAACACAGAACAATTCTCCTGGACAGGAGTGGAAACATGACAGGAAAACACACAAACCCCAGCACAGCTCATTCTGCCAGGCCAGAACCACACCAATCACATCTCCCTGCTGTTTAAATTAAGGAGCTTCATCCACACCTAGGGAAAAAACAAACAAACAAACAAAAAAAAAACCCAGCACGTGCACAGCAGCTTGCTAATTCTCAGCCATTTCCCTGATAATTAGAGGTTTTAGATGCTCTAACAAGGCGGGCACTGGTTCCACCCAAGGGGCAAAGTTCAGGAGGAGAAGCTGGAGGAAAGTGAACAAAAAAAATGTGCAGTGAATTAAAATTCAGCAGCTTGTCATCTCCGTGGGAACACCCAAGAACACAAGACAACAGCTTCCTTTAATTAAGAAAAGACTCATCTCAATCTGTTTTCTACAGTCTTTTTTTTCTTCTTCTTTTTAGGAAGGGCATTTGAAATTTTTGATAGACATTCACAGCTGCTCATCCAAAGCTACCTGGTTTTTTATACACCTCCTATTATTCACAGTTAGGAAGGGCAAAACAGCATCATAAGAACCCAAATTCTCACCCATCCTTTCTGAATATACAGAAAATCCTCCTGGTTCTTGGAGGAGGGAGTGGAAGGGAAAGGGAGCCGAACATCCACCTGCTCTTCAAGGCCCCACAGAGTATCCCAGTGAACCCAGCTTGTCCACCATTCAAAACCTGAACTTCACAGATGTTTTTTAAGCTGAATTTATCTCAGCAAGCTGCCCAGCTGTGTTTCAGGAGCCAGGAGGAATTATTTATTTAAAACATTTTTAGCTTCTCTCCTGTTTGTTTGTTCTTTTTTTTTTTTTTTTTATTGCCCACTCCAGGAACATTCCCAGGGTTGCCTGATTTCTGAAATACTCAGTGCCAGGGAAGTTCCAGCTCAGCCAGCCAGGGTTGGGGGCACAGGGCAGACAGATGGCACGACAGAGCCTGGGTCAGCTGCTGAGCTCCTGGGCGTGGGGGACAAAACTTTGTGCAAGAGAGGCAGAGAGAGAGAAAAACCACGGCAGAAATAACTCGAGGGTCCCCAGCACAGCTGTGGGTCCTGCCCATGACCTTGTAAACCACTCAGGGTTGAGCTGAAAGAAGAAATGAGCCCAGACAGGGATCACCCATCCTGCTGGGCACAGGGACACCAAGGGGACACTGACCCTCCCACTGTGACACCAGCCCAGACCCCGACAAGCTCAAGGCTTCAGAGCTCCCCTTGAGCAAAAGCTCATCCCTTCCCCAGGAAAGATTCATTTCTTGACCACACTGAAGCTGTTTGATAAAGCACAAACACCCCAATAATGGAAATAAAATGAGCTGGAAACCTTCCTGCCATGTCTCATTTCCTCCACCCTGCCATCCCTCAGGGGTCCTGGTGGTCCCACAAAACACAGCCCTGGCTCAGTCAGGGAATCCCAGGATACAACATGGGCAGGCACTAATTAGAAATCATTGAATAACAAAAAGATTTGGGTCGGAAGGGATTTAAAAATCATCCCGTGGGCTTTAAAAAGCAACCATTTAAAAAACATCCTCATGTTCCATAAGTCCAGGCTGCTCCAAGCACATCCAACCTGGCCCTGAACCCCTCCAAACTGGAGGCACCACCCCAGCTTTAAACTCTGAATCATTGCTTTAACTCCTGAGGCTCCCAAATCACCCCCTCCTGGGCTGGGGGCAGGAGAGGAGGCACAGCTTCCCACTGAAAGCACTGACCCTGCAGTATCAAACTGTTGGAGAGGAGAAAATTAAACACTAAAAATCCCTCTAAAGCATCTTGGGTGTCCACTCCACAAGAGGCTGCAGCAAAACTCTTCATTAGTCACGGCTGGCAAACGTGAAAAGAGTAAAAGGAACCAGTGAGTAATGTATGCAACACTGTAAAAATAAAACAACTTCAATAACAGGAGAAACAAAACCCAGCTCGAAACCTGCACGTAAACAAAGCCACAGAACCAGGGAGGGCTCGAGCCAAGGTAATACAGCCCAGAAATTCCATCTGCACAAGAGCTTTTGGAGCATTCCAGCCATCCAGAGCAGCTTGGAAATGGTGGGATTCTAGCCCTGGCATATGCACTAATGCACGGAGACAACCATCATCTCCCTCGTCTTGGCAATCCCTGCCAGGAATTGCCACTCCAGGAAGGAGCAGGTGAGGGGTAGTGGCTCCATCAAGCATATGTGACAGCTCTAAAAGCTGCATTTATGCAAGCAAATGGAGCAGAGCAGCTGCACTGCATTAACACCAGTGCCTGCAAATGGGACTCGGGTATTTTTGTGACTGGAAATCTGCTCAAGGAGAAAAGTGCTGCGAGTTCTGCCTTCAGAGCAGCATTTCCAGCTCCTGGAGCATCACCCCACGGTTATCTGCCACGTTCCAGCTTGTCCATGCTTTACAGGCAGAGGAAAAAGAGGAGTGAGTGTCCCTCACCAAAAAAACCCAGCCCAGAGAGGAGAACAACCCCAGCCACTGTATTTCCCAGCAGGATGGACCCTGCAGACAACTAAAACCACACAAACTCCACCCATGACCTCAGCTCAGGGCTCTGAAGAAAGACTTGATCACTCAATTCAGTATTTGGCCATTCAACTCAGGCTTTCTGACTTGTTGCTCAAAGTCCCCAGCAAGAGAATCTCCATCTGCACCTTCCCAGGCTGATGGAAAATGAGTTTCTGGTTCTTGTGGCCCTCAAGACAAAGTTAAAGCTGCACATTGCCAAAATCTGAATGGCCAAAACAACTCTAACTTATGTTTTTTACCACCACACATTTCTTAGGCCATTTTCCTATTCCTGAGGGCCACCTCTGGACAGAAACTTGGGCAATCCTTTCAACTCTGCAACAGCTGCAATAAACCCTGCAGGATTTTCCTCTTGATGTGATGATATTCCCAGAGATCACAAATCCATGGAGTAAATTCTTATATGATATGATAATTGACTTGGTCTCCGAAGGATAAGCATGTCAAGATCCTAAAAATCATTTTTTTTCCTCACCAATGCAATAAAGATGTGATTGGAAATGTCGTGTTCTGGGTCTATGAGCAATATTCTCATAACTCATCATCTAAAACAAATTGTTCTTTCATTTGTACAAGTTCAAGGAGATTCCCAGTCAGACAAGCTGAAGGCAGGAGTTTAAACAGATTCTGCATGGCAGAAGGAATATTAATTTCCCTCCCCTCTGCATAAATGTTAAATCACAGTTTCTCACCTAGGGTTAATTAATCTTTCCAAAGGTGCTCCAGCCCACCAAACACACACCAGGAAAATCCTTCCCACCAGGAAAGCCCCACCACAAATCTTAGAGCTCTGCTGCACGACCTGGCAGGGAAGGAATAATTGAATATGCAGAACTGCACCACGAGCCTCATTCTTTGGAGGGAAAACACAATTACTGCGGACACGCTGGGTCACGGGGTGGGTGTGGGAGAGGAGCCCGGCTTGGGCATGGCTGGGATGTGCTGCCAGCTCCTGGCTGGGTTAGAGGAGGGCTTGGAGGACGTGTGGATGCTGTGCTGTGTCCAGCCCTCGATTCCAGCTCACCTCGGCGTGTCCTGCAGAGGAACCTCCCACATCTGCACGCCCCCAACCCCGCAGGGAGCCAGAGCAGCTCCCCTGGAACACAAAAAAGCTCCAGGGAAAGGATTACACAAGTCCCGTCACCAGCACCCGATTATCTGATCACAGAGCCATTTATATAACAGACACCATTAGCACAGAAAGCTTTTGGCTTCTCCTTCCCCACTTCTGTTCCCATAAAACACCATTCACTCCCATAATTGAACCTCCAGCAACAAAGGACCTCTAATGAACAGAGCAATTGCTGGGGGATACTCAGACCCTAAATCCAGGCAGACAACAGCTCCTGGACCGAGTTCAAACACATCCCCTGCTTAAATTCTTGTCTAGGGCCACTTAAAAACCCTGAAGTATTAAAGCATTAGAGGTACTTGGGAGAGAACAAGGATGGCATGCAGGCTGAGCTGGCTCCAAAGAGGAGGAGATGATGCTAATTATCCAGCTGGTAAAATGGAATCACTGGGGGGAAGAAATGAACATCCACGCCGGTTCCTGGTGCAAGAGCAGCTCCGCTTAACCAGGGCTAGGACACCCCCCCGAGAGGAGCAGAATTACATCAGGATGGTGACAGGCAATCGATGAACACTCGATTAACACTTACAGTATTACTAACTTAAGCAAAACGTGTTTTTGTAAATGGTAATCTTTCCCTTGTACTGATACAGCCCTAATTTAATTTTCTCCAGCGCACCAGCAGCAAGCACGGAAAGAAAAATGAGGAGCCACCCTCTGAAAGGGAACATCCTTCAGTTCTGCAAAGAGCTGAGTCAAAGTGGGGATGGAGACAGGGCAAGGCTGTGGGATTCCCACCTGGAATCGCTTCCCACGTGGAAAAGGGGAGGCAGCACTGGCTAAACCTCCCCCCAGGTTTGTTTCCAGCTTCATTTTCTTGCCTCTGCTCCTTTCCCACTCTGCAGCTTTCAGGTTGGTGAGGTAAGAGGTGAAAGTAACCTTCCCGAGCGCCCTGTGCCCTCATTAACATGCCAGCCACCCACCGAACAGTAATGATGCCTTTTCATCTCTCTCCCTGGGTGTGCTGAGCACCTCTGGGAGGTGGCAGAGGGGATTTGTGGCTGCAGCCTCCTCTGTGTCTGTGCAGGAGGCTCGGGAGCTTGGTGGATCTCATGGGACGGCAGCAGGAAAGCGACTCTGAGGAAAGCAGAACCCTTCAGACACCCTGAACACCAAACAGGCCTGTTCCAGCCCTAAAAGCAGCAGGAAAGGGGATGTTTTTTTTTTAACTGGGTAAGCCCCACACACAGGCTCAGCTGTCAGCAGCCTGATCCCTTCCACACTACAGCCCAAAGCCCTGCTGGATCTTACATCCCTGCTCTCCCCCTCAGAAAGAAAAAAAAAAAAAAGTCATAACATAACTGAAAGATCTGAAGGGCAATAATGACCATTTTGAAAATCTTGTTTGAGTTGTGATTGACTCATGCTGAGCTTTTCCCACTCTAAACCTGCAGTTGACCTAAAAGAACGCTGGCAAGATGTATCATTTCAATTTAAAGAACAGCAAATGTACCAAGTCCTGGGTAATTTGCTCCTGTGTTTAAATATAAAGCTGTACAAAAATAAAACATGGCTTTTTCTTGTCTGGATTTATCCAGCTTGAGCACACAGCCACAGAACCGTGGCCTTCCTCCCAACCTTTGCCTAGCACAAGTCTCTTCCCTTGCTTAAGTGCTCCTGGACAATAATCAAATCATTCCCTTTTGTGAGGAGAAGATTGGGCTTCAGTCTCTCTCTCTCCAGCCTGTTTTACAGCCCTCACATCATCCCCATGGCTCTCCCCTTATCTCCCTCCAGTTTGCCAACATCATTTTTAAGGTATAGATACCAGGGCTGCACACAATGCTCTTCCTGCTTGTATTCATTATTTCTCTGCTTAGACAGCCCGAGATAGCATTAGCACTCCTGAGGATTCACAGCACAGCACAAGACCAGCCAGTTATTGATAAGATAATGAAATTAAGCTCCTGCTTCTCACCTTGATGTGGAGGCTCCCGGGGGTTCCTCTCGCCAGGTGTGGGTTTTACTCCACGCTCTCGTTAGCGTGGATTAGTAAATCATCACAGGGGCTGCCTGTGCACTCAGCCTTGGCCTCTGCAAACGAGGGAACTGGCTGAACCCCACACCCTCACATCCATCCCCCTGGGAGCACGGAAAACCTCGGCTCAGAGGCGCTGCAGACACCCCAAAACCCAAAGGTTGCTGTCAGAATTCCAGGCTGGAAGAGCGGAGCCACTGCCCAGCCACAGCCACAGGTCCCGGTGGTTTTGTGCAGCACGGCCCCATCCTGGGAGCCAAAGCAGCTCCAGCACCCCCATCCCAGTGCTGCCAGGACACCCCTGCTCCTGCCAGGACACCCCTGCTCCTGCCAGGGTCAGATCCACCACACCAGGACCACGGCATTCCCACCGGAGCATCTCGCAGGGCGCAGCGCCGGCTCCCGCGCGGCTCAGGCCAGACCATTCCCAAGCCACGCTCCCGCTTTCCTGACTCTCCAAGGGGATTTGGGGAGCAGGGAAAGCCCCCGGCCCCGCTCCCCCCAGCCCCGAGGTGCATTTTGGGCAGCGCTGCCAGCACGTTGCAGGCTCCCAGATGCCAGATGGAAACTGCAAACTCATCCAGGATCCAGCACCCAGGGGCTTGCTCCCAGCATCTTCCCCTCTTCCCTACCCCCAGCCCCACCAGTTGGGAGTTCGTATGTCTGGATTTTCTCACCCACAGTCAAGGAAAAAAAAAAAAAAATTGTCATAGAAAATGTGCGAGCACTGACATCTTAAGACAAAAAAAGATGCAGATTTCTCAACTGTTCACAGCACATTATGGAAATACATTCTCAGGGACTATTAAATATGGGATTATTGACTAGATGAGCAGCAGCTCAATGGACTGGCTTGCAAATACGTCTTTAGACAATTCTTAAAATGCAGATTAATTATCTAACAGACAAGAATATTTTTTTCCTACAGACTTTCTAATGATCTGTTGCATAAACAAACATCCAGACAGTTTTGTTTGCACTTGTGGTAGCTGCGATGTTCTTCAATAACTAAATAGTGACTGAGGAGACTTAAATCTTATTTAACACCCAGCAGGAATACAACAAAAGGCACGTCAGTCCAAATCACTGAAAGCTACATCTCCTGAGAGACCCTTGGGAGGTCCAGCTGCCCAAAGACCCTGATCCCCAAACACCAAACTCCTGATATTCCACAGAGCATTAAATTCATTCCATGTTTATGTAATTAAAACAACTGCATCAATGTCCATCGTTTAACCTCCCTAACCCCTTTGGAAATGAGGATGTTGGACTAAAGAGCTATTTTTCAGTGCCCTGCAAATTCAGGAAAATATCCCTGCTGCCCATCCATGCTGGAATTCCATCTGAAAGAACGAGGTTGAAGTTGGGGGAACCATTGCACTGAGCTCTGCCCTCACCTGCAGCCTCCCTCTAACCTGTTAAGCCGGGATTTAAATATCACACCTTGATTTTCAGTTTGTCTGGATGCAACACGAGACACAGGGGTCATTTCCTCACTGAAGGTAATTAACTTGTTATTTGTCAGCTGTGCCTCCAGCTCCCAACATCTCTGCTGGTCGGTGCCTTTTGTGATCGGTTCAAACGCTGCTGGGTGTCGAACCCGACGCAAAGCAAGTGTGAAGCATTATTATTCCAGCTTCACACCCACTTTCCCTCGGTGTGAACAATAATGCAACGAGCGAGACAGTGATGAATGGGACCCGGAGAGGACCAGATGCTCGGTGAGCATCAGCACAGGCTCTGCCCCGAACGTCTCCCGGGCTAAAAAGAGATGTGATAGCCAGAGCTGCACGCACGATCCTGAGCAGCAGTCAGGAGGTGCAGCAGGGACGGGAAATAAGCAGAGAGCAAACAAGAAAACAGCCAGGGCAAACAGCGAGTGTGAGTAGAGGGACAGATTTGTGGATTAACCTCTTTTTTTCGGGGTGGAGAAAAGCAGCTTTGGCACACGTAGGAGTTTGCAGATCAGCAGTGGTGGCAGTGAACTGAGTTTGCAGCCCCTGGCTCAGCCACTTGACCCGAACCAAGCCGCCTTTAGAGCGACTCTCTCGGACCCAGCAGCAATTTGCTGCTTCACCACAGCCTAAAAGGGAAAATCTGCCCGGCATAAACCCCACCACAGCCTCCAGCACCAGTGACAGGCAGCCCTGCAGTCCCCAGGTCTCTGAGCAGGGACAGAGAGCCACCAAACAAACCCTCAGCAAGGAAACGCCACACATTCCTCCAAAAAAACCCAGCTCCTGTCACTGAGCTCAAAACTCTGCGGTTTGCAGCAGAAAAGTTGGCACGAAGGTCAGGGCTGAAGGAGGGGTTTTCAGGAACCCATCCCCTCCTGCGGGGGCACAGGTGATCCCTGGTATCAGACTCAGCTGCAGGAAGGGCAGAGGCAGGAAAGCTGAATTCCTGCTGAACAGCCGAGCTGGGAGCACACAGCTCATCAGGCTGCGGGGTTCACGGCATGGAACTGCTCCAGCAGAGCCAGGCAAGGACCAGGGATGCTCCCAGGGGGATCTGGTGTCACACAGCTCGGGGAGAACCATTCCCCACCCGTTGTTCTCCTCCTCCCCAACACACACGCCGTAACAATCCCCAAAAAGGTGAAAAAACTGCTTTTTAAAAATAGCAAACTCTTTAAGGAGCCGAGCACATGCCTGAGTGGGTGGGAAATTAGTGTTATTATTATGACTTTGAGCTCACAGAGTCCGAGACCTCAGATGACTTGTTTGTGCCCTGCACGGATTTTTGCAGACTCATTATAAACCCTGGCAAAGAGGGGTTTGTAAGGTCACAGGAGAATTTCCATTAACTGGAGCCTGGCTGGGGATTGCCAGCATGATCTATGTCTCCCATTTATGCATATGCAGGGAGGCCAAGAGGAAGCTCCTTTGCTTTATTTCCACATCATTGTGCTGATGCTGAGCTCACCAAATAAACAAACTGAAAGCCAGTGGGGAAGCAGGGGGAGGAACAGAAAAAAAAAAAATACAAAATGCTGTGCCTGGCTGTCTCCCTGCTGAAGGATGCAAATAAATTCTGCATTCTTTGAAGCCAGGAGATCTCAGCAGAGATGAAAATCCCCCAGTGCTGCACGGCTCAGCAGGTGAGGCACTGTGTGGGTATTTTGCTACAGAGCTGCTCACGTGCCACAGGTGCAAGCAATAAATATTGTTATGGGGATGAGAGCCGGCTCAGGGAGGTGCAATCCAGCAACCACAGAACCCTCTGGGCTCTCCAATCCCCCTCCCAGCTCCCAGACACCACAAAGGCTGCACTTCAAACACGGAACATCCCCAAGGCTCTGGGCTGGAGGCACCACGGACCTGGGTGGGGGAAATTACCCCTGGAGAGAGGGACAGCTCATCTCAGCTCCTTCATCCCTGACCCATCAGCTACCCCTTGGAAAATCCAGGGATGACCCCACCAGCGGGTCAGGACTCAGCAAATTCCCCCTGACTGATTCCAAGGCACCAAATCCAGCAGGATGCTGGCACAGTCCAGACACCCAGAGCTGAGACACCTGGAGTCCTGCTCCAGCAGCAGCAAATCCCTGAGCTGGGAGGCTTTGGGAAGAGCAGATGTCACTGTAGAGCCCTCTCTGAACCACACAGAGATGGAGAGAGCCTTGTTTGCCCCAGCTGAGCATCTCCTGGGGCACTCCAGCACCTGCAGCTCGTCCACACAGCCCTGGGACCTCCTCAGCTGCACACAAACCACATCAACTCTTCATGTCCCTGCATGTGCTCCTGCTAGAATCCCACAGGATTTCTTATTAGGGAAGCACTCACTCAGGTTTTCCCTTTTTTTTGATGTGCTCAAATCTGAGTTACACCAACTGCTGCTGCAGTGGCCAAACCACAGCATGCTCCAACCCTGCAGCTTTCCCTCTTAACTCTTGCAAAAGCAACCCCTTCCTCGCAGCATGTTCACTCTCCCTAACCCAGCTCTGATCCATTTCCACCTCCAAATCATTAGAGATAATAAATAAGCCAGTCTCAGTGTGGGGAACCCTCACACAGTCACATATCTATGCTCCCATCAGCACTCGGCCATTACACTTCTATTTTCTGCAGCTTAACTAGGAAAGCCAGCACTGAACTCTGCCCCTTATCCCACAGCTATTTATTGCCTACATTCTGCTATTTATTTCCTAAAATAGTCTCTTTTGGGTGGATTTAACGCAATATCCAAATAAATTAGGCCTGTTGAAAGATGTTGAACTCTTATTTCCTCAGCCTTAGGAAGGAGTGCTTCCCTACTAGGCAGCCATCCTCTGCATATAAACTGTGGTGATTTGACCCCCAGGGATAGACCATCCAAGTATTTGAGGGATAATTAGGCCCTCCCAGCAAGCACAGAAATAAAAACTCACTTGCCTGATATCCCAGCTCTTCCTCAGGTTTGGTTTCTGGACAGGCAGAGCGTAGCAAAAATTCCTGCTGCATCCATCGGGTGCCTCTGCCCTCTGGGGCTCCTGCCTTGGAAATGGCCAGGGAAGAGGAGAAAGAGGCGTCCTCCCCTTTATGTTTACACCTGTTGCTATTTCACACCTGATTTACCTCAGATCTAATGATTTCCAACGCCTTGGTTGGGTTCCTGCCTCTCTGAACGATCCAACCCTTGAACAATCCAATCACTGCTAATTGCCCGCAGTTGGGCACTGCCAGCTCTGTCCTGCCCAGCAGCCACTCCCGGTGACCAGCATGGAAATGATCCTGGTTTATCCTCTGGAAGGCGTCCCTGGCCATGGAATGAGATGGGCTTGAAGTTCCCTTCCAAGCAAAACCATTCCGGGGTTCTCCAATCTGCTCCTCACTGCATTTTCCTCCTCCCTCATCACAGCCAAGCCCCACATCCCTTAACAAACCAAACCTTCCAGAGGCACAAGGACAAACACAAAAATCCCTTTTTCCCTGTGTGTTACCACCACAATCTATCCTTGCAAGCTCCATCCCATAAATGAAGTTGTAGTTGGGATCCTTAAAACTGCTCCATTACCTCCTCACAGGTTTTACACCTTATCTCTCCAAGACCCCATTTTTCCTGTCAGGGAAGCCTGGACAGGGTTAGTGGCTGCCCTGAGGTGACAAAGTGGAGTTTGCAGCCTCCTGTGCACAGGCACAGCTCCAGCAATCCCACAATCTCCTTTCTGGGCAAATTTTTGCTCATAGAGCTGCTGATACCCCACTGATTCCTCCCTCAAGTCTAAGCAACACCCTCCAAGCTGTTCTCATCCTGCTCAGCCACAATTTCACTGTTCCTCCTGTTCACACACAGAGAGAGGTGCCTTGTTTTAACAGATTCCTTGCCTTTCATGTGCTGCCTTAGAAACCTCTTGCCCCAGAACAAAAAACATTTCTGAGGAGGCTTGCAAACTTCTGTCTTGCCTTCTGCCTGCCTAGAAGCATGAAAAATAAATAAAATCTGACCCCAACAAGTGTTGCCCACAAAGATCTCTCCCCAGAGCCGGTGAAAATCAATATCCACACCTCAGGAACATCAGCAAGCCTTTAAAAAGGGCAAGACATCAACTGTCTGCACATGCTGAGTGCTGAGCAAACCCAGAATAAAGCTTAAATCGCCTTCGAAAAGAGGAAGTTTCTTGGAGGAGAGCATTCTCCTCTGCCTGTCTGGCTGAGCTGTGCCTGACCCTAAGGATGTACCTGCTCCTTCATCTCTCGTGTCAGCCCTTCTCCTCCTCTCCTCTGCTGACCCCAAAGCCTTTCCCTTCCACCCACCCCCCCACCAGCCAGTGAAAACACCCAGCTTCTCCTGCAGCCAAGCCTTTCCTCTGGCCCTGTTTCACATGGAAAACCAGCAGGCTTCTCCAGGAGGAGCAGGAATCTGATCCCACGTGCAGCACAGAGATCCCACATCACAGCCAGGTACTTTCCCACCAGAATTTCTCATGCCATCAGCCAGGATTTAGCTGAGGATCCTCCCAGCTCCTGGGTGAGTCTGAAGTTCGCTCTCTGCTTTTCCATCAAGCAGAGAGATCAGTGTGAGCACACACACACAGAGGAGAGGAGACTTCCTGGCACACCAAAGCTTTCAGGATAGTTGGGAGGCAGCACTGCCCCTACCTTGCCTCGCTGCTCCTTCGATGAGCTCTCAGAAGCCCAGCTCCCTCAAATCCTGCCCCACTCACCCCCAGATTGCTGAGTGCTCCTTGGCACCGAGGTACCCAGACCTTTGCCAGCCCACATGACTCCTTGGCTGATTTTCCTTGCACAGCTTGCAAAAGAAACCTCCAGCAAGAAACTTGCAGCAGCATCTCTGTGCCTCTCGGAGCTGCTCCAAATCAGCCACTTAGAACCAATCTTTTCAAGGAGATGTTCACGTCTTTACCCCAAGATTTTGGGATAAATCCCTTCATTTTGGGGTTCACCTTCCCCAGGCAGCCAGTTCCCACCACGTAGGAGCCAGATCACAAAGGTTCTAAGAGAAATGGCCGTTTAAAGGAAATTTTCAAAAAAGAGCATTCGCCTTCCCTGCGCTGCCACTCTCTGCTCAGCACAACCTGTCAGCAGCTCCCTCTTCCCCAAAATTCCAGGTGTCTCATCCCGGGGTATTCATTCCTGCCAGGTGCAGGGGAAAGCACCACCTGCGAACCACAGACAGCCACACAGCAACTTTCCCAACTTCTGTCCCTGCTCATCAGGCCCAGCCCTGAGATGGAAACCGAGAGGGGAAGGTTCTGCCTCTCACCACCGATTTCTCCACGCAGACGGTTCCCTTCAAACCCCCAGCTTCAGACACATCAATATCGAAGCGGGCTCGCGTCGAGACACTTTAAACACGCCTTGGCGCGGTGCGAGCCTCACTGCGGATCGTTTCTGCCCCTCTGTGAAACAAGACCCGAGCAAAGCACGGCAGGGAAGCCCCGGCACGGACACGTCCCCCTCCTACCTGCGAGCACACACGGCTGAGCACCCAGCAGCTGGCGGCAGAGGCAGCTGCCGGTTCTGTCAGCTCCTCAGCAGAGCCAGGCGCTCCTGGGGGACGCTCCCGGCTCTCTCCGATGCCGTAGACTCCCGACTCGCTGCCCAGGGAGGCGGGGAGGGCTCTGCTCCCGGCTGCCTGCAGCACTCACATCCAGCCGGGATGTGGCTGCCGAGAGGAAAGGCTGCCTTGCCTCGCCGAGACAAAGGGGCTGGCTCCTCCTGGGGGGATCTCCCGCGCTGTGGGGGCTGCCGGAGCCCCGTCAGAGCGGCCGGGATGCGGTGGCAGAGCGAGCTGAGCTGTCCCTCAGCATCCCTCGCTAGTGGCAGGTCCCCGGGGAGGCGCGCACGGCGCTGGATCCTCCGGCCAGCAGCACCTCCCCACGAAGGACACGGGGGTGGGGACAAAGCCAGCCCCACGGGGGTCCGCTCAACTCCGCCAGGGCCACAACCCCGGGGTCTCAGTCCCATCAAGCGGAAGGATCCAGCCCGATGCGTGGCGAGAGCCGAGCGGCACTCGCAGCATCTCGCACCTACGCAGAGCCCCGGCCCGAGCCGCAGCTAAACCGGAGTTTGGGCATAAATCAGCCGGAATAAAGTTGGGCCTAGGACGAGGTTTCTGCACGGAGTTTCCCCCGCGCACTGCCCGGGCTCGGCGCTGCCCGTTCCTCAGAGGAGTCTGCCGGCATCAGCCCCGCACGTCTGCGCACACAGCGAGCACCTCAGCGATCCTGAGGCCAATTATTCCCGAGCGCAACTCCGCACAAACGCCTTCCGGAACAGCGAACCTTTCCTTTCCTTCCCCATCCAAAGCCTGAGCGAAATGCGAGTTACAGAGCGTTTTCCTCGCCGCCTCCGAGCGTGGCACGCAGGCTGCGAGCACAGCAACACCCGAGCCCGCACAGGGGAGCATCCCTGCCCGCCGCACGCTCCCGCACCCCGGCAACCGCTCCCAGCCCATCGGCCCGAGTTGGAGCCGCACCGAGTGCCCCCCTCCCCGCGCTCTTTGAACTTCAGCTCTGCTAAGAGCCCGAGCCTGGCATTTTTCAACTCTTGGTGCGCTAAAACACCGCAAAGGGCTGGTCCCAAAGTCCTTCAGCGAGTGCGGGAGGCGGTCGGGGGGCGCCGGCTATGTCCGGGGGCTGAGGGGGCTGAATGTGGCCGGGGAGGGCTGGATGTGACCGGGGAGGGGGGGAC
>VXBQ01008989.1:28418-64131 GCA_013400175.1 Phainopepla nitens | reverse complement strand
GGAAGGAGGACCAGGCAGGATGGAGGGATGCAGGAAGGCCAGGGCAGGGTGGGATGGAAGGAGGACCAGGCAGGATGGAGGGATGCAGGAAGGCCAGGGCAGGGTGGGATGGAAGGAGGACCAGGCAGGATGGAGGGATGCAGGAAGGCCAGGGCAGGGTGGGAGGATGCAGAAAGAGCTGTGGACCAGGGATGAAGGGAGGACTGGGCAGGATGGAGAGAGGCAGGAAGAACAGGACACTGAGGATGGAAAGGACCAGGCAGCATGAAGGGATGCAGAAAGGAGAGGGCACTAAGCTGTGTCAGGGGAATTTGGGATGGATGTCAGGGAAAGGTTCTTCCCTCAGAGGGTGCTGGCACAGCCAGAGCTGTCAGAGCCTTTGGACACCACTCCTCGAGATGGACAGGGTGGGATTTGGGGTGTCTGTGCAGGGCCAGGAGCTGCACTGGATGACCCTGGTGGGCTCCTTCCATCTCTGTTCTATGGTTTGATGATTCTAAGGATGGAGGGAGAACAAAAATCTGGGATGGAGGGGACTGAGGAGGGAGGACAAGGACCAGTGTGGCACTGGAACTATTGCTTCCAACAGCTTTTCCTAAGCCCAGACTGAATGCTTCTGATTGGGACAGTTGGGGTTGGGAAAGCTGTGCTTGCTCCCCACACATCCCAAATCCTCCACTGCTTTGGGACTCCCTGCCAGCACCCTGAGTCTCCCTCTATCTCCTCTCCTTGTCCCCTCCCTGAGAAGGACAGGGGGTGAGATAATCTTGCTCCCAGCTGCTAAAAATCTTCATATTAAAGATTAATCTCCTCCTGGTGCCCTGAGCAGCACCACAGGCTGGGGGAGAGGCATCATCCAGCACTGGGAAGCAGGAGTGGGACAGAGCCATGCCAAGGTGTGAGGCTGGGAAATCCTGATCCCCCTGATGCTCCAGCCTTGCCTGCAGTGCTGCAGTCCTGTCCTCCTGCTTTTGTTTGTTTGTAATGGGTGAGGAAAGCAAAGCTTTTAAAGCATCAATTAATTGGACTCTTGCATTAAGAGCAATGAACTATTATTTGACAGAAATTCATCTTCCCCTCCTGCTGAGAAGAAATAAGCTGGAGGAAAAGAATCAGCTTCACAGGAGAAAAATAAAACGCCTCTGCCTCAGAGACAAATTACTCATGAGGTACACAGGTAACAGGCATGGGGTGTTTGAGCTCATCCCTTTTACACATCATTTCCCTCAGGACAACAGCTACAAGTCAGTGGCTTTGTGACAGATCCCTGGGCCTTTGTCCCCATGTCCCTGCCCAGCAGGCCATTCCCAGCACTTATTATTCCTGCAATTGATGACCATTTCCCTCACCTGGGCTGCATCTGCTTCTAATTAAGGCTTGTGGCCCTGCAGGTCCTGGTTCAGCTCTGCCTGGGTGAGCAGAGGTTTGGGTGACAGAGCTGGGATTTGTCCTGGGCCCAGAGCAGCCTCTGTGCCAGCCTCAGGAGTGGCAGATGGACAGATCCCAGCTCTCACCTCACCCCTGACCACACCTGGGCCAGGCAGGGCTCCCCCATCCACCTTGATTCAGGTGGATTCTGCATCCTCCTCATGGCTCCTGCCTTGTGCTAGCACCCCACTCTCTTTTAGACATTTTTTGTGTGGTTCAGATCCATCTTTGCCATGCCCTGAGTCCTTCATGCAATTATTGGAGCCTCAGCCCTGCTGTTACACACTTAGAAGGCAACTCAAGACGTGGAAACCCAAAATTTCTCCAAAATCTCCATAAATCAGAGCAGAATCACAAATTAAAGCACCCTGGCAGCCAACAGGGTGAGCTGAAAGCAGGAATCCAGAGGAGACAGCTCCAGAAACTGCCTGCAAAGAAATCTGGTTTGGTTTGGGGGAAAAAAACCCAGGATTCTACCCAGGAGAGAGAGGTTTCCAAAGTGCCTTCTGCTGGGAAGTGTTACGTGGGGAGAGGAGGGGGAGGGAAGGCACCCAGCGAGGTTTAAAATAGAGTTTGGTCATTTTATGAATGAGGTGATGTGACACAGTTCCCTGCCAAAGCTGGAGGGTTTGATGACCTAGAAAATGCTGTTTGGGGAAGGAGCTGTTGTTGATGTGAGGCTGCAAACCCAAGTGTTACGGAGGGGGTGGGATCCCACTCACGCAGGGAGGAGTTGCTGAGGACTCCAAAAGCCCTGGGGGTGCTCAGGGCAGGGCACTGGTCCCCACCAGCCAGCCCTGGGTGCTCCTTCCCGGGGAATCAGTGCCAGGATGTGCCCTGAGGTCACCAAGGCACAGGGGGAGAGCAGCAGGGGCTGGCAATGGAGCTCTTTGTCCCAAAGAGCAGCACAAGCCCAGGGCACCACTGCCGGCCCAGCTCGGGGCACACCCAAACACTTTCTGGGGTCTCAACCCACACCCAAACATGTTTTGGGGTCTCAGTGCAGACCAAACACTTTTTGGGGTCACAATCCAGACCCAAATAGACTTCAGGGTCTCAATCCAGACCCAGGGTCTCAATCCAAGCCCCAACACTTTACGGGGTCTCAACCCAGACCCAAAAACGTTTTGAGGCCTCAGACCACATCCAAACAAGATTTGGGGGCTTAATCCAGACCCAGATAGACTTCAGGGTCTCAATCCAGCCCTAAAGACTTTTTGGTGCCTCAGTCCAGCCCCCAAACCCTTTTCCCAGCAGCAGCTTTGCCAGGAGGGTGGGGGAAATCCTGTGGTGCTGAACACGGATGAATCTGCCCCAATTTCCCCAACCTCCAGGCTGTTTGTTCTGGGAATAATCCCACACCTCCAGCTCCCGACATCTGGGACAAAGTGTCCCCAGCAGTGCCTACTGCCTCCCTCCTAGCAGGTTATTTATCAAGCAATTAAATTCCTTTTTCCCTCTCAGCTGGGAGAGGGGCTCTGATCTCAAACTGACGTGGAGGTGAGCAGTGAATCATTTAAAAAAAATGCTACATTTATCTTCATAGGTGGCTGCATTTCAGCAGAACAGTAAATAACAGCCCCACTGCAAAAAAAAAAAAAAAAAAAAAGTATAATTAAGGCAGAGCTGAGAGATTTCAGGGAATAAAAGGCACTGAAAGTCAAGATTTGACTGAGACACAAAGAATAAATCTATTATGGGTGTGATTTTTTTTCACCCAGGTTCATAACAAGTTTTTATTGGTAATAGAAGACATCCAAATGAGATAATTTTATAGATAAGAGCTGCTCTAAAGGAAGCAGTGAGAGGAGCAAGTAGCCTGTGGTAGTTATATAAAAAAGCCCAGCTAATTATAAATATATATTTAGATAGCTCCAAGAAGTTGGTAGGATGAGTTAGATAAATAAGGAACATTTTGTGGAACAGTTTGTTTGCCTTCTCTTCCATGCAAAAAGGAAAAAGTGTGTGAATTTCAACGAGCTGGAGAGTCAGGAATGGCATCTGCCAAATCCTGATGCAGGATTTGGGAGGATATTCCTGGGCCCAGCTGAAGAGGCTGCTCCACACCCCGATTCCCGATTTGGGAAGCCTGTAACAGCCACCTAATCCCAGAAATACACGTGGGATTGGGGATTTTAGTGCCTAAAGCTTCCCAAGAACGGATCCCACCCCCTCTCAGGTGCTGCAGACGCAGTGAGAGAACCCTGGGGATCAGAGAGCGTAAAGAAGGTGAAATATTTCAGGATTTGGGGATTTTTGCCGCTTTAGGGACGGGGAACAGAGGGTGGGAGCAGTGGCAGGATCTCAGGGAGGTCACTCAGAACATCTCAGCTGTCATGGGATCCATCCCCTCAGACAATCATAAATATTGGACCGATCATTTCCAGCCTGTCTTGGCTTCCATCACACTTCTCCTTGCTCTTTTTTTTTGTTCTTCTCGTAATTACTGCCATCAAAGGATGTTTTCTCCTCTGTGCATTCCATTCACACCCCAAAGAGAAAGGAAAGCAGTCATTTAAGTGAGGCAGAAGGAAAAAAATCCAACCAAAACCCAACCTCTCTTTGAAATGTGGGGAAAACAAAAGATGAAGAGACAAAAGATGAAGAGACTTTCAAGTGAGAAATGATTAAGAAAAGGGAGGAACGAATGAAATGAGTCATGGGCAGGTTGGGCCAAGGACTCAGCAGGAGACCTCACATTTTTGCAACAGGTTCAGGGAATTCCAGCCCTGGCTGTGCTTTTGGGGCCAATTCACCTGCCTTTAAATCTCCACCAGTTGATAAAACCTTCCTTTTCCAGGCAGAGGTCAGAGGTGCAGAGCCACCTTTTATTCCTGCACCCTCCAAGGACCTGCAGAACTCCAGGTCTGGCTTTTCCCACCAGCACAGTGCACGACATTTTCCAGCCCTCATAATTCCATGGAGAGTTCCAGCTCTCCTAATTCCAGCCCTCATAATCCCACGGAGTATTCCAACTCTCCTAATCCCATGGAGAATTCCAACTCTCCTAATTCCAGCTCTCACAACCCCATGGAGAGTTCCAGCTCTCCTAATTCCAGCCCTCATAATCCCATGGAGAATTCCAACTCTCCTAATTCCAGCCCTCATAATCCCATGGAGAATTCCAACTCTCCTAATTCCAGCCCTCATAATCCCATGGAGAATTCCAACTCTCCTAATTCCAGCTCTCACAACCCCATGGAGAGTTCCAGCTCTCCTAATTCAATGGAGAATTCCAACTCTCCTAATTCCAGACTTCATAATCCCATGGAGAATTCCAACTCTCCTAATTCCAGCTCTCATAATTCCACAGAGCATTAGGGAAGGAAGGCAGAGAAGGATGGGCTCAGTCCTGGGGGGTGAGCAGCAGAACAGAGAGATTTGGATTTACAAACGCCAAGTTTTGTAAGGAAATTCCAAGCAGGGAGCCCTGGAGGAGCTCTCACAATCCCATGGAGAATTCCAGCTCTCATAATTCCAGTTCTCATAACCCCATGGAGAGTCAGGAAAGGAAAGCAGGGAAGGCTGGACTCAGTCCTAGGGGAAAATAGCTGAACAGGGAGATTTGGATCTGCTGAGAGCCCAAGCCCTGAGCTTTGTAAGGAAATTCCAAGCAGGGAGCCCTGGAGGAGCAGCTGGAGCAGAGACCACGCCGCTGATGTGGATTTTGGGGCAGAAATTTGTGCCTAAACCAGAGAATTTGGTTTGCTGAGAAGGAGAAGCCAAGACTGGAGTAATTCCCTGCTCCTCTGCTGTTCCCTGAGCTGTGACCGAGCAGGGACATCCACAGCCACTGCTGTGCCTGGGGGGCTCTCACAGCATTTCCAGCAGGAAAAAAACACCTTGGGGGAGGATTTTTCCCAGTTTCTCAGCAGTCTCTCAGCTCCCTTCTCACAGAGGGAGACAGATGAGGCAGAGCTCAGCAGTGACAGGGGCAGCTTTGTTATGGCACAATAAAGAAATTGCAGAGGAGGAAAGATGAGTTCAACAGAAGCTGCAATAGAGGCTATTTGACTTCTGCTGCATGCACGCCCCAAAATGATGGTGATGAATCACTCAGGGGGCTTCTGAAATATTGTGAACCCGTTTAATCCAGGAGAAAAGTTCCCAAAAAACTTAACAGGCAAAGAAAGAAAAAAAACATGTCAGTATTTGGAGGTGAAAGGTTAGGGGCAGGCATAGGGAAACATGGGACAGTTGTGGAGTTTCTGTGGGGAAAAGAAAACAGCAGAACTGCCAGAGAAATGGGATTAAACTTCAGAGTTTAGGAAGATGGTAGAAGGACTTAAAAACGCCACCAAGAAGGGTTTCATCTCCCCCTCATCACAAGGCCCAAGCAGCTGGAGTTGAATCAAACCCATCTCTATAAAACTCGAGAGAAAAGGGTTTTTTCAAAGGGAGCTGACAAAAGAACAGCACAAAGCTCTCTCCTCTCCGTGCTAATTCAGAGCTGAGAAGTTGTTTCAGCACCAGAAGTGGGCTCTGAATTGAATTTTGGAGAGACAGAAGGGAGGGAGATGTGCTCATTAATACCCAGCATAACAATAACCCCGAGTAATGCGAATTATTGCCAAAGCTCTGGAGAGCTGAGAGGAATGGAGATGCACTCTGGAGCTCCACTCCACGCAGTTTATTCAGCAGCACTGAGTAAATATCAACAAGAAGGTTAAAATATTGATCAGGGGAGATGCTCCACGCTGAATAAGCTGCAGACATCTGGAAACAAACAAACTGCTGCAAGAAAGGAAGAGGCTGGGATATTTTGGGGGTTTTATTCTGCCAAAAGCCCAGCTCGATGATTTGCAGCTGTAAACTCCCAGCTGCTGAGGAAGATGGGGGAAAAAAAAAAAAAAACCAGCTTCCTGACCGAGAGAAAAGGCTGGTGGATTTTTGGTTTGGGATATGGAGAAATACAGGAGGGTTCAAGCAAGAAATGCACTGGAATTAGGGGATTTTTAAGGCTGGAAAAGCCCTTTAAGATCATTAAATGGTAATTTCAACCCATCACCCACGATGTCACCACAAAACCATGGCCTCAAGTGCCACATCCACAGGTTTTTGGGCATTCCCAGGGATGCTGACTCCACCACTGCCCTGTTCCAGTGTCTGATCACCCCTTCCATGGATAAACACCAGAAATATCCGACCTAAATCTCACCTAGAACAACTCAAGGCCATTTCCTCTCATTCCTGATTTCCTTCTCCCAGGATTACTTTGCAGGAAGTGATGGAATCAGTGAATGGGGCTGGAAAGCAACCTGCAGCTCAGCAGAAAGGCTCTGAAATCCCTCACAAACCACAGATTTTCCTCTTGGCTGCTCCTCTCTCCCTGCCTGACCCCACCAGGGTGGAGCTCAAAGTGGAATCAAAACTTTTGTCTCCTTCAAAAAACTCCCCTGAGCCTCCCTTTTTACTAACAGGTGTCTAAAAATTTTGGAAGATTTGTTAAACCAACATTTTAACCCAGGCATATGCTCAGCATTAACCCCAGGCTCTTTCCCAGCTCAATTTTGGATCACACTTGGAAGGAAACACATCCAAGTTTTTTGTTTTTTGGTTTTTTTTTCATTCTGGGAGTGCTGGGCCCAGCTCTGATAGGAAATATTTCCCCCAGAATCATCAGCCCAACTGGCAAAGAACTCGTGCCAGGGACTGGACAACTTCCATCCTACAGCAACCTCCCATCAATATTTTGAAAGAAAGAAAGAAAGAAAGAAAAAAAAAAAAGGCACTAAAATCCATTGAGGAGCTGACCAAAAAAAAAAGGGAAATTATGAATATTTTTCAGCAAATACCAAAGGGATCTTTGCTGTGAGAACAAATGGATTAAAGAGTTTGGTTTTTTGTCATTTAGGGAGGTGGATGGATAGAATGCCACCCTAATTGCTCAGAAACCCCTGGAACCATGGAATGGTTTGGGTTGGAAGGGACCTTAAAGCTCCTGTAACCCAAAAATGACTCAAAATTATGCAAAAATGACTCCAAATGATCCAAAATGACCCAAAAAACCCACCTGCAATGACTCCTTGCATCCTCCTGGTGCCTTCCCTGCCTGTGGAGAGATGAATTCCAGGACTGTGGATGTGAAACAAGCCCAAAACTGCAGCAGAGCTCTCCCCATCCCCAGCTGGGATTGCAGGGCAGGAGCCACAGAGCTCGGATTTCTCTGAGCTGCTGAGTTTCTGAATCATTTATTTACAGCAAGGCAGTAAAGGGAATATATAAAATAACATTTAAATAGGCAAAACACGAAGAGCATCATTAGGAAAGTGTAATAGAGCTCAGATTACCAATTATAATAAAGTAATAAAGAAATCTCTCAAGGAGCTTCATGTACATAATGCAGACAGGGAAGGGAAAAAAAAAAAAAAAGGAGACACTCCCAAGTTTTTAGGAATAAACCTAATTTGTTTTCTATTTTGGTGTTGTTCTTAATTAATTTATTTTTGCCAGCTTGTCAGTCAGAAATCATCACCTTCCAGAGAAGCTAAAGACAGGAATGTCACTAATGCCAGGGATTCAGGGAGAGAAGCCTCTGCTCAGAAATCACCAAACTCTCAGTACAGATGTTCCCTGTTCAAAAATTCACAGGTTCCCTCAACAGCTGAGTTTTAATTTCCCTTCTCTTTTACATTTCTGGGTCTCTCCCAGAGGAGGGAAAAAGATCCAGCAGGAAAATGGGGATGCAAATAAATATTTGCAAGATGCTGAGGTGAAATATCACATGGAAGGGTTGGACAGCAACAGTTCCCAACCTTCAAAACCAATTCCCTGTTAAAAACAATAAATTAACAGGATCAAGGAATTAATTTAACTGAAAAATGGTTCTGGTTGGATTTAAAAGGACAAAGAACCCAGAACTGATTTGGGATTGAAAGCAGAACTCCCTGTCACAGAGCATCAGCTGAGCCAGCAGCAGCTCCTCTGAACTTCTCCCAGTATTCATTAAAATAATTAAATTTTTTGTGACCAGGGCAAGCAGAAATCCCTTAAAATGGATAAAAATTCCCTTTATAACCTCACCTGGCAGCTGCAGAAGCACCCAGGAGGGCCCAGGTGTGCAGGACACCAATTCCTGCAGGGAATGTCCTGAAGGATCAGCTCAGCTTGGAGCAAGTGGAGGATTTCTTTTCCTGTGGTTGATGCTCTGTTAATTAATCAATTCATTCATTAATTAATAATTCATTAACTCTGAGCAGTAAAAATACAATCAAGGTACTTTAATCTCTGCAAAAATTCATCATCCCCAAGAAATATTTCCTTTGCCACCATCTGTCCTTCAAACACTTCCAGGCAATTACAGCCAAACCACCCCAAAAAATCCACCAGACAAAGCTCATTTTCCTTTAAGCTCATTTAATGATATTTGAAACGCTTAAATTTTCTATTTCCCAGGTCCTGAAAACAGATTTTTTTTTTTAAGTGACCAATATTTAATTCCAGAAACATACAACCCGATCAGCTAAGTCATAAAAGAGCTATTTTACAAACATACATCTGGATAATTAGAACAATAAAGTCTTTTTAGACATTCAAACATGATCAGTAAAAATACAGGATTATTAATAAAGATTTTTGTGTATTTTTTTTTAAAGAATACTTCCAGATTTTTTTTTTCTTCTCTTTAAAGTAAATCTCTGTTAAGAGTACATGATTGTATGTTGTACAAAGAAAATAAAAATATTCTAGTATGAAGAGAGCTCCACAAGACTTAATTCAAAATAAAACAGCAGTGTTTTGGCTGCAGTATCCCTTTTGCAGTACATCTGCTTGTCAGTTGGCACCTTGGGGGAAGGGGAGGGAATCCAGGGATTTCTTTGGGGAACAGGGAGAAAATACTGGCTAGAGGAGAAGGAAATCTTCTAATAGCAGGGAGATGAAAATCAGAATATTCAATTTGAGAATACTGGGACAGGCCAGTGCTGTCTGAGAGCTCCTGCTCATCTCCTGACCCCACCTCCCCACAGAGCAGGGGGGGCTCAGGAATCTTCTGCAGGAGAAGAGAAATTCCCATTCCAGAATAATTCCAGCTGAGCTTTTGGCTTGTCCATGAGCTGTGTGACAGCAGCAGAAGGGAAATGACCTCTCAGAAGATGTTCTTCTATCCCATCCTTGTTCCCAAAACAAGAAATCCTTGTTCTTCTATTTGGGGAAGGGGGGGGGAAAAAGTATTTTTGCGACGAGGGGCTGGGACAAAAAAATTCCAGAAAACCGTTTGGATAAGGGAATGCCCAACCCATCACCAGTCAGGGGTAAATGAAAATGAAAATTTCATTTTAAAAGAAGGGGAATCTTATGGCTTGAAGGAGGAAGAAACAGTGGGAATCCTGAATAGTGCATTTGAGCTGCAGCCTGAGGGCTGTGGTGCAGCAGGAAAAAGGAATTCCCTGTCCCTGACCCCACCATCCCCTCCCTGTGTGTGAGGACGGGCCAGGACAGAGCCCAGAGCAGGATTTATGTCACCCATAAAACTGGGGTCAGACGAGCTGGGCTCCCCCACCATTGCTGAACCTGTCCTGCCCTGCCCGAGGCTGCTCTGCCATCCCCAGCCTGGCACTGAGGGGGAATCTCCTTTTATCCACCCTCAAAGTGACAGGGACACAGCCGCCCCTCACCCCTGGGAGGCAGAACTCAGGCATTTGGGGGAAAATCCACTCCAGCAGGCAAAAATGTGAATTCACAAACGCTGCACTGCCAGCTTTTCACTGCTGCCACAACCACCTGAGGGGAAACCAGGAACCACCACAGACCGTGGAATTCTGGAAACCTGGAGAGACCCAGCGAGGATTTCGTGTTCACCCACGAGCAGGGAACACCCAGGCTGCCCCAAGCCCCCTCTGCTGCTCTTCCAGCACCTTCTTCTCCAGCCACACTGAGCTCCCTCTGCTCTGGAGTTCAGGGACGATTTCCTGCCAACCACGGAAGCCTCTGGAAGTTTTTACATCACTGAGGTCGCAGTAACTGCTCCTGTTTTTGGAGTGTGAGGTGGGGAAAAGGGTCCAACACCAGGTGTGGCTGCTGCCCAGTTCTCCTCCTGGCAGCATTCCAGGCTGGGGGGTTCTCAGAGGAAATCTGGATGTTTGTAACCCAGGGAACTGAGGGGCTGAGGTGAGGAGGGGAGGATCCATGAGGATGAAGTGCTGGGTTAATACTGACAAGAATCCCACACAACAGGACAGGCCTTGGTGCATCCCAAAAAACCAGGGAGCTCCTGGCAGCCTGCAGGAGGAGGCTCTGGCTGGTGCTGGCAGTGGTGATGCTTTTCAAACAACAGGAATTTCTCCCTAGGGCTGATTAACTAACACCAAAATCACCTCTGCACCCTCTCCTGCCACCTGAACTCATCCCCCACAGGTTTCTGGGGGAAGAACAAGAGCTGGGGTTTTCCTGACAAGGGACAGAGGTGATTTCCTGCCAGCAGCTGAAGGGAACACGTTTGGTTTGGAGGAGCAGGAGGATCCTGGTGCTGAGCAAAGGCAGACTGGGCTGATCCTCCATGGGACGTGCAGGATGCTCAGTTTTGGTTTCCTTAAAGAGCTCAAACCTTGGGAAGAGGCTGTGTTCCTCACACACCTCCCAGGAACAGCCCAGTCCAGTGACACTGGGCACAGCTTGAACCACCCTGTGCCAAGCAGGACGGGAAAAGTTCATTGCCACCCTCACTGGACAGACAAAACCCCAAAAAGAAGGAGATGCCTAAAGGGCAGTGCATGGATCCAGAACTCCTTGCTGCCAGATCCACCCTGTGTGAAATCCAGCGTGGGGGGAATGGAAATGAATGGAAATGGGCTCAGGACAGAGGCACAGCTCAGGCTGTTACCCTGTGACAGCCTAATTCCCAAAATGTTCCCATCCCGGCAGGAACTCCAGCAGCAAACCCCAGCAGGACAGGCCTGAGGAACTGCCCAAGAGCTGCTTCAGCCAATCTCATCTGGGTGAGAACACATTGGCACAAATTATTTAAAAAAAAAAAATAATTCAACAAAAACCAACCCCACCCCAAAAAAACAACCCCAAACCTCACCCCTCAGCAAGACATACTTCAGGTACTAAAACTTACTGGCCCTATAATCAGCAGTACCTGTGGCTAACTCCATGGCAGCCCTTTTTCATTCAGTAGTGAAGCAGGGGCACAGCTGCCCCACATCTTTGAAACACTTCTGGGTTTGCATTTCTTTTTTTTTTTTTCTTTTTTGATCCAGAGAAGAGTTACAAAAGTGCTGCAGGTCCAAGTATTTTTATCACTTTACAAAGGAGGCAATGATCAAAGCCAACAAAGTCAAGGAAAAAAAACCCAAAATTAAACCTCTTTCTCCTCTCCCAGCAAAGGAATGGGAAAGGGGAAAAGGAAAATTGCCCATCTCAAGTGCCTGGCTGTTTAGTGCATGGAAAATTCCTGTTCCACACGTGATGGCATGAGCAATTCCCATGCAGCTGGTTGGATACAGACAAATTCCAGCCATAAATTCCATCCTAACACCTTCATGAGTAGCTCTTGGTAGTCTGAGTGCCAGCAGGGAGTGCAGAGTCCAGTCCAGTGAGGAAATACCTGCACACAGGTCCCCCCTGTCCCCTCACCAGGCAGGGTGGGCCACATGCAGGGGGCCAGAACTGTCACTACCCAAAAATAGAACCAAAAAAAAAAAAAAAAAGGCAGATTAAAAAATTAAAATGTGCTTTTGATACACGGAATGAAGTCAAATAAATACATTGATTTTTTTTTCTTTTAAATGTCTAAATACATTTTTTTTTATATCCTACACCCAAAGCTCTGTACATTTGGTTTGGTTTTNAAAAAAAAAAAAAAAGAATTTCTGGTAGCAAGGAGAGGAGCAGAATAGAATAGACTCCCTCACTGACAAGATAGTGCAGATGCCCCACAGGAAAAGCACCCCATGCCCACTTTGCTAGAGAATGGTTCCTGTTTGGATGCTCCAAACCCTCATCCCAGAGTCCACAGGGGAGACAGCAGGTGCTGTGTCCTGATTCTCTTCATCCAATCTTCAGTCACTCCTGGAAACACAACTGGCTTTTGTCTGAAAGAGAGGAAAACGGGAAAAAAAAAAAAAAAAAGGGAAAAAGGGGGTGAGAGAGGGGGATGCACTGAGAGAGGAGTGTGTGGCATTTCTGAGCACTCCTCCTGGCAGAGAGCTGCTCAGTGAGAGCCTCTCAGCCACTGCTCCTCCAGAGCCTGGTCAGGGGCTCAGCAGGTCCTGAAGGGCCCCAGAGCCATCCTGGGGAAAGCAGAGCCAGGCCCAGCATTCCAGGCACCTCCCAGTGGGAACTGCCATCACTGCCACTGCCTGGGGGAGCAGCTCCACCCTGGGAGGAAGGTGTGGGGCAGTGGGGGAGGCAGCTGAAGAGAATTTCCAGAGGAGGAACCAGCTCAGAGGAGCCTCCAGGGATGGGGCTGACCTTTCCTGCAGGCACAGCTGCTCGAGGAGGTGAAACCTTTCCTGGGAGTGTGAGAAAAGCCAGCTGGACCAAATGCCTTAGGATTTGAGCTTTTGTATTTCCCATCTATTTGTGATCCTACAGTTCTTCAGCGTAGAACTCTAAACTCCACACACAGTGTGAGCTGCTGCATCCCCACTTTGGTCAGACACAACAATTCCTCTCCAGGCTGGGGAATCAAGGACCCCTCACTGCCTCAGGCCCCAGAGATGGAAACAAAAGTGATTTGGGGGCAGCAAACTTGGGGTAAATGCCTTCATTACCTGAAGCTGTAATTGGGAGATTGACCCCCAAAATGCAAATGGCCCAAACTTATAAAAGTGTGAAAACCCCTGACCCATCATCCATTTTGGGTGCAGCCCCTGGGGGGCTTTGTCTGCCCTAAATGTACCTGAAGGCCCTGCAATGAACAGAACTGCTTTTTATTCCCTTAATTCTGTCTGGCTCTGTTTTTAGGTAAGCCCAAAAGGCATCAAACACTGGACTGTGTGCTCTGGGTGTGATTCTGGGGCTCAGGGCTGTTCCTACCTGAGTGCTCTCCTGTGGAGGCTGAGCCAGCCAGCCCCTGGCGCCGCAGAACGCTGTAATCCTCCTCCACCTCCTGCAAAACAGCAACAACAGCCCCAAAACTCAACTGGCTCCCCATTAACCAAGAAAACAAGCAGGGGTTCAAACAGGAAAAGAGAAGTTTCACTGCTGCGAACACCCAGGCTGGAGTGAGCCCCTTCAACTCCTTTATTTTTTATGCAATATTCTGATTTCAGTGAAATTAAAGGCTGGCTGCTGGATTTTCACACATCAAACCTTCTGCAGTTATTCTGTAAAGGGAATTCCCATCCCAGGCAAAAATCATTTGGAATACAGAGAGCCTGAAAACTTCAATATTGGTCTGATATCCTCAGCATCTTCATCTGACATCATGAGCAGCAGCACACCAGAGATTTCACAGAATTCCCAAGGCTGGAAAAGATCTTTGAGATCTCTGAGCTCGACCCATGCCCTAAGGCCACCTTGTCACCAAGTGCCACATCCAGCCTGTCCTTGAACACCTCTCCAGGGATGGGGACTCCAACCCTCCCACCTCTCTGTGAAGAACTTCTCCCTAATCTTTATGTCAGGAATCCACATTCCTCAGTGTCCTGTTGAAAACTCCACTTTTGCAGGCTTGTCCTATCCCTCAAAAATTTCTCCAGATCAAAATCAAAGCAATAAAGAGCCCTCCAGCTCCAGGAAACTACTGGCCTGCCGTGATCCACAACTCAATGCATAGCAAAAACCAGCGGAACAACAAAAAAGGAGAAGATTCTGCTTTAAAGCTTCCAGGAGTGAGCGCCAAAGAGAAATGTGGCTGTGTTCTTGCCCATCAGAATTGTTTTAAAGCTTTTTTCCCAACCCAAAACCGAACGGGCACGGAAATGGCCAAACCAACCTCCGACGCGCAGCAAGAATAATAAAAATACCGATAAAACCAACAAAAAGCCACGCACCTTTAGCTTCTCCAGGGCACCCTGGATGTTGTGGATGTACTGCATGAGCTGCACTCGGATCTGCAGAGGGAGCTGAGGGCTGCCCAGGAAGGGGCAGGGCTCCTCCAGGCCCGGCCAGCGCGAGCCCAGCAGCTCCTCGGGGAACGGGGAGCTGCCCCCGTCCGAGCGGGCGTCCCTTGGGGACAGGGGCTGCTGCTGCTGCTGCTGGGGACAGTCCAGGGGGGCTCTGCTGTGGGAGGTGCACTGCAGGACCAGGGCTGACACCTCCTCGTCCGTGGAGCTCTCCTGCACTGCTCCGTATCCATCGAGGATCAAGTAATTTCCTGCGGAGACAGCGGGGTTGGAACGCGACCAGCCCCGAGCAGCTGCAGGGAGGAGGGGAGAGGGGTTTGGGCACAAGTGGGGAGGTCCCACAGCCTAGCTCCTGAGAAAAATCGTTTGTGGGAACTCCAGAGATCAGGGGTGATATCAGACTCAGCTGGCTCTGAATAGGTTCAGAGATCAGGGAGGGTTTTTACACTGTACATTAAAAAAAAAAACAAAACCATAATTAAATGGACAGGACCTGGACTCAATGATCCTTGTGGCTCCTCTCCAGTTCAGGATATTCTGTGAGCTCATCACCTCCCCTCCTGCTCGCCCAAAATCTCTGTTTCTATGACAATATTTGAAAATCCTGCTCTTACACTGATGGCACCTGACAAATCCCAGCTGCTGGATTCTCAAACTCCACTCCCCAGCCCTGGCACCGAGGATGCTTTTAGAGGGGTGAGGTTTAACACAGAGCTTGCTGATATGCTAAAAAATAAAGTAATTACAGACAGAAAATGCTTTCACAACCTGCACCCAGAAACAGGAGTCTATTTAATGAATTTCTCTAAAATACTACAGCAAAGCCAGCACAGGGGATTCAGAATTGACTAAAAACAGATCAATCTCATTTTGATGTCCCCATACACTTAAAAAAGTAAACAGTGGAAGAGGTGACAAATAAATTAGATGCTTCAAGTTGTTGGCTCAGTTTTAATAATTCAAAATGTCTCAGTGAGAAAAATTATTTGCAATATGTAGTTGGAAAGCAGCACTAGGGCAGTAACAAGTTGGCTTATCCACATGGATATAATCCAATTTTTAAATAAGGGCATATTTATGGATAAGAGACTTCTGTGTGGCTGTTAGTGTTGAATCCACCTGAAATCCAGCTGCTTCTACTACAAAATGCACATGAGATAAATCTCAGCTTCTGTGCTAAGTTTGGTGTGCTCAGGTAGCTGTCAAACAGTCCATGTGCAGCAATAACAATCAAAATAATAAAATAATGAACTTTTAAGAGGTTCAGAGTGTGGTAAGGTTACAGGAGACCATTACAGTGTAAAATTAAAGTCTTGAGTTTCTTTCCTGAAGCTTGATCAGTGCTTGGCCTCCAGGGAAAACCTTTTCCCTACAGGTCCCTTTAGGCAGCAGAGAGAAAAATGGTCCAGGACAGCCACAATCGAGGGCTTGGCTTGTGCCTGGTGCCTCTGCAACTGCAGCCTGCCACAGGGTGTGTCCCCCAGCACTTCACTTCTCCTCCATCACATGAAGAATTCACAGAATCCCAGGNCCAGCCCCTCACAGCCTCATTGCCTCCTCTGGACGTTTCACAATGTCCTTCCCAAACTGAGGGGCCAGAACTGGACACATTAATCAGCTCCATGTCTGCACAGGGCTAAAATGACTCGTTGAGAGCTGAGAGTTGACTGTCCTACCCCAGGTCGGCCAAAGGTCAAGTGTTAAATGGAGCTGGCCAGGCCCCCACCCCCTAAATGAGTGCCCCAGGCTCACCTGAGATCCGAATTTGCACCTCCTCCTCCTCCTCCTCCTTCCTGTCCAGCAGCTCGCTCTCGTCGCTGTGCGCTTCCCGAGCATCGAAGAAATGCTCCCCGCTCTCCTCGGCCCCCAGCCCCTCCAGCTCCGAGCTGGAGCCCTCCAGGTGCATGCTGTCCATGGGCAGAGTGCCCCTGGCACCCGGCTCCGTGCCCGCCAGCCGCAGGGCGTCCCCTGAGGCCGGGCACCCCGCTGCAGTCCGGGGGCCGTGCCCGGCCGCGGCCTCTCCAGTTCTGCCAAGGCCCCTGTCCTCTCCAGGCTGCTGCAAGTTGCTGTCAGAGGGCTGCAGCTCGTTCCCACTCTCTGTCTGGGCTTCCTGGGACACGGTCCTGAACCTGGGCGAGCGCTGTCTGTCCTCCAGGGTCCCCTTCTCAGCCAGGCCGAGCTGCTGCACCAAGAGCTGCTTCAGCAACCCCACTGCAAGGACAGGCAAGGTTCAGGCAAAATCTCCGGAATGAGATGGACAGGACCTGGACTCAGAGACCCTTGTGGCTCCTCTCCAGCTCAGGATATTCTCTGAGCTCATCACCTCCCTTCCTGCTTGCCCAAAATCTCTGTTTCTATGATAAAATGTCTGCAAGTCCTGCTGTTGCACTGATGGCACCTGACAGATCCAGCAAGGCTCAGAGCACAGAAGGGATTAAAGCAGACACAAAGGTCACCCTCTGGCAGAGGTGTGACTCCTCTCCTTGCTCTTGGTTGGAAAAATAGGGATAAAAATAAATGCTTTAAAGGCTCCAGCCTCACTGCCCTTTTTTACCTTTACCATGTCAGGACAGGTTGCATCTCCTTGGAGAAAAGCAAAGAAATTGTCTCCAGAAATTATCCTGGGTTCTACCCTGCAAAGGAGCTCACAGCTGTGGTTATAGCAGGGGATTCCCACCTCAAGGAAATTGGGAATATTCCACTCAGGTTTGAAATGACAGAGAAAAAAAAAAAAAGAAAAAAAACCTAAGAAACATTTTCCCTAAAATTCAATGCAAATTTATGCCTGGTTGAACTTCAACCCACATTCCTTTAGTTCCCAAATTATCCCAACCAAACACTTCATAATAGGGACACATTGTTCCAAACAAAAACGTGCTGCTGTCAAGAGCCTCAGATTGTTCCTCCTCACCACAAAATGCTCTTGCAACACCCAAAAAAAGCTGTGATGTCACACAGCAGAACTGTCACTCAGCTCAGGCCCTTGTCACAATGTTGGAGAGCTGCTCTTTTAACTCAGGAGATGCTGTAGGGTCAGTAAAACTGTCCTTACACACCCCCAGACTAAGATTATTTTAGCTGTGGTCTCTTAAAACAAGTACCAAGAATATCTGTCCAATATTCAGAACTAGAAAAGAACTTTAAATCCTCCAAGAAGAAGAAATGGATTTAAAGATGAGAGATAACTCTGAGACTGCAGAGAACTGTCATTGCTTGGAGAGAGAGATGGAAGAGGCAACTGGGGCCAAGGATGTGAGAGTTCTGCATTTTGGTAAAAGCAAATATTCCACAGACTCTTCCCTCCAAGTACAACTGAGGGACTTTGTGTCCTTTCCAGAGTTGCCAAGGAGGGATCTGTGGATTAATGAATTCATTCAAATTTTAGGGAGTTATATTTAGGAGTTGCACTGCCAGAGCTGATCCAGCAGGTTGCAGAGCCCTGCATTCCTCCTCTGGAAGGAGAGCAGAGCAAGTGATCAAAAACCTTAGAAACAATTTCAAACAATGATCTGTCCACCAGAAAAACTTCTCAACACACACAAGTGTTGCTCTAATGACATCCAATCCCCTCCCCAATACTCAGGAGATCTGAGCCTGGGCTGTGGATATAAGTGAGCGTCACAATTTGCAGGATTTTACAAAACAAAAATAAATAAAAAAGGCAAATTGTATTCTGCAACACCAGCAACCTCTCCAGCTCTGCTCCAGTGCTACAGAAATAAGTCCAGGGCTGACTGCCTTGTCTTTAAAAACTGCTGACCAGCAATGGCACTGAGCACTACGTTCTGCAATAGAATTTTGCCATCACAGCACTCCATGGACAGTAAAAATTTGTTATCACCCTCATTTGATACATAAATCCCCAGAAAAAACAAGGAGATGCCTAAAGCCCAGGGAAGGGGCAGTGCAGGGATCCAGAACTCCTTGCTGTCAGATCCACCTTGTGTGAAATCCAGCACGGGGGGAATGGATAATGAATGGAAATGGGCTGCTTGAACAAATTCCACCTCCAAATCCCCACCCTGTGGGCACTGCCCATGGGTACTCACAGTTCCTCAAGGCATCCTGTGCCCACTGCCCCTCTGGCACCGAGGCTGAGCTGCTGGCTGGGTGTTCATAGCAGGCAGAGGAGTCCTTCAGTGCCAGCTCTGCCTGCTGCACCTTCTCAAACTGTGCCTCAGCCCCCAGCAGCCCTTCCACCTTGGCCTTTTCAGACATGATGGGTGAAGAGGACTGAGGGTTCAGTATCAAGGGAGACTCCAGGCCCAAATCTTTATCTAGAGGACAGAAAAGAAAAAGTTCAGGTGAAAACAACGATGATAAAACTGCAGGAAATTCCACCCTGGGAACGCTAAAATTCTTGAGCATGGCTTTGGTGAAAGGCCAGTTCTTTCCAGGGTTAAAAAAAGACCCTGCCAGCAGTTTATAAATCAGATGGAAATTGTAAAAAGTGCATTTCCAAGAGGTTCAGCATCACTTCTCTGAACCACTTGTAAAGAAATCATCCCTTTCCAGAAAAATCTCAGAGTTGCCCTAGAATCCCCAAGCCCCCAGGAGTATGGCTGGGCACATCTGCACTCTGTGGAGCAAATCTGCTCCCATTTCCCTGAATCCCTGCTTCACCTGGACTCTGCAGGCTGCTGGCAGGAATGTCATGCTGCTCTTTGAGCTTCTGCTGCTCCTCTTCCTCACGCTCCTCTCTGCAGGGAGGGAAGAACAAACACATCCTTTCAGCCACGCTCATCTGCAGGAGAATCCGTGCTTTGGAGGGCAATTTCTGAGCAGGGAAAGGGGTGCTGGAGGAAGAAAAATCAGCTTTTCTTCTTCCTGCAGCTTGGACTTACTCGCCAGGGCCTGATTGAGGCAGTGGGATCACTCTTCTGCTGCTCCCCATCTTCACAGTTCCTGCCATCTGAGCTATGAGGTCCTGCCAGCTGCAGCAGAAACAGCAAATAAAACCATGCAGCAAGTGAAACAGAATGAGCACTTCTCTACTTTATCCTCTTAAATCCAGTTGATGTTATTACTGCCTTTTTTACCAGAAGAAATGCCTTTTTTTCTTCAAGTTCTGTTACATTCAGTTCCCCCAGGAACACCCTGAGATCAGCACAGCATAAAGCTCAGCTCACCTGGATGCTCTTCAGCAGAGAGAAATGACAGACAGGACCTTATCACTTGTCAGATCAACCAGTTAATTGATATATAAATACATAAAAAAACCATTATTTCACACATCACTGAAGTGTAATACATGCAACAACAGTCATGTACCCCACAAACACTTCTACCCCTGAGTATTCTTTAGGAGAAAGGAGTTTCTCCCAATAAAGCTTGGAATCCAATTCCTGCAGCGGGGTGTTTATGATGCCAGAATGTAAATCTGCAAAGATCTCAGGTGCTGCATGAAGATGCAGAATTATTTCTGTGTCTGATCTGGTAGTCAGGTCCAAAAATCCAGAATTTTAAGAGTAAATAAAAGCATTTTGGAGGTCAGGAAAGGAGCGAGCCAGTTGGGAGGTACTATCTGTGGATGCTTCCTACAGAGACACCAGGTTTCCAGCTAAGTTTGGAGAAGGAACTCAGGGAATTCATGGGTCCAACAGACCCAGCAGCAGCTGGAATTGACCAGGACTTACACATTCTTCTCAGAGACAGTCTGTGCCACCAGCTCGTAGATGTGAGCCCCCGTCGCTGACATGGAGATGACGAAGAAAGCTTTGTTATCTGCAGCAAGACAGGGAAGGGAGCACTGCAACAGCTTCCCAAAAATTCCTACAAAAGCCATAACCCCAGCCCAAAGCAAGGAAAAAGCCCATGAGATAACTCTCTAACACCAATACACAATACTGACCTTCTCCTATCAAAGAAACGTGCTCTCAAAGGAAAAAAAAAAAAAAATTTTGAAAAAGCCTCATTTCTCCTCTTTTCCCTTCTAATAATTTCCAGAGTGCTTTTCCTCTAACAGAAGCAGAGTACTTTCATTTAGAAGTCTATTTAAAACTCAAGCAATGCCTATTACTGATGCAAAGAAGTTAAACAGCTCATCCATACTAAGCACGATGTTGGACAACCAAGAATTAAGCCTACGCAGTTTTCCACGTTCTGCTCTGCAAATCTACACAAAATCATCTTCCTCAACTGAGCTAATCTCTATTTTTGCCTTCTCCTTTTTGCTTTCTCAGTGGGCTGCACTGACCTGTGGCCACCTGGCGAACCAGCACAGTGTTGAGTTTGATGATGGGGCTGAAGGTGTGTTTGCTGTCGGCTGTGGATGCCAGGATCTTGCTGTGGCACTTCAGCACCAGTTTGTCATCTTGTTTCTGCAGCAGCACCAGGATGTCCTCCAGCAGCAGAGTGTACAGATCTGCCCAGAATGCAAGAAAGCCCAGAATGAGTTAAAAGATTCCCATCAGAAAGCAGAAAGCTGCATTTCTGATTACTCATGCAGAGGCAGCAATCAGTGCTGTGCCATTCCAGGCAAAGCTTGCAAATCTTCCTTGTGAAAACTCCAGCAGAAAGCTACAGATGGAACTGGATCAGCTCATGACTGACTGCTGTGTCCCTGCGTGGCCCTAATGATACTCCAGCACATCTCAGAATTGACAAGAATAATTTAATCAGCTCAGAGAAGCACACAGGCATTATCAGAGGTGGCAGTAAGAAGCATAATTGGGAGCTGCAGCAGAGCTTTTCCCTCCTCCCCTCCCCAGCAAACTCACCCAGAGCCAGGGGAGTGAGGGGCTGGCCCAGACTCACCGATGGTTTTGTCACGATTCACTTTCCAGGTCAGGGGCCCTTCGTGGAGCATTTTTCTCTTTGTTAGATCCAGGTTCTGTCGCCAGGGGAAAGAAAAAAAATGAAATTTCTATGGAAGCAAGTCATGAAAAAACACAGGAATGCCAGAGGGACTCCAGTTTGGAGCTAAACCCAGGCTGGGAAAAGAAACACGGAGCAGAGAACCCAAAATCTTTTCAGAGATGCTGTTTATCACTTTTCCTCTGCTCTTTTCCACGTGCCAAGTGCCACAGGGTGGGGAGTTCTCCCAGCAAGTGAAGCTCCTAGGGCATTAGGATGTCACCTGTTTCCCAGGAGGAATTTTTCCAATACCCCATATTCAGTTCCAGCATTACAACTGATTAATGCTGCAGCACTCCATTTGCAAGTCAAGTGTGCCTACAAATTATTTACAAATCATCCCGATGATCTGACAGGATTTGTAATGTCAATGGATTCTTCAGGCACGTCAGTGCTCGTGACATTTAGATCTGCAGGCAAGCAGAAGTGACAATTTTCACAATTCATCCCTTCCAAGTCTCAGAGTCTGCCATCAATGACAGCAAGATTTTGTGGCTGCCAGGAAGTTCTTCCTTTCCTCACCGAGTTTATTTGGGGAAGGATACATGACACAGTTTTATATTCAAGTTTTTTTTTCTTTTTTTTTTGATTCACACTGACTTTGAGGGAGGTGGGGAAGCAAGCAGCAGGTAACCAGCTTCCAACAAAACTGCAGGGATTTACAGGAGCCATGACACAGAGTATTCTTAACACTGGACTTCAGGCTTTTTTTGGCTGAGTGGATCTCCCACATTTTTGTCCATGCTCTCCTTTTAAAGCAAATCCCACTGTTACACCTCAGGGCTCTCCAAGGCCTCCCCAGTTCCAATAGCATCACTAAGAGATGCACTCACATGAGATAAATACCCACAATATCTCATTATCCATCAGATATCTCTTCTGAGATAGAGTGCTTGAGCTCACAGGCCATAAAGGTTTGTTGCACAGAGCTGACAAGCACTATGATGTGCAGAACTGGGCTGTTGGAGCCACAGAAATCTTCAGCAAGGTGGCAAAACTCCCATTTCTGAGACTAATTGGTTTCATTTTCATACAGCAATATTTATCTCCAAAGACCACTTGGTTGTGCATCAGAAGAAGCACAAAGTGAAGGCCAGGGCTGCAAACTCAATTCACACAGGGCTGGTTTTAATGCTGCCACTCACCCTGAACTCATCCATCATGGGATCCTCTGACTGCTTCAAGTAGGAGAGGTCGAGTCGCCGCTGGTAATCCTCCAAGTGCTGCAGGGAATGCAAGGAAATGGTCACTTGGAGCAGCAGAACTCCCCAGAGTGCAGCTTTACTGCTGTCCCCAGCCCTGCACGTGCACTCTGCCCCTCCCACCTGCTTGTTCTCTGACTCTTTGACAGCCTGGTTCACGTGGTTGAGGATCTGGCGACAGTGATCTGCTGCTTTCTTGACTTTCTCCTTCTCCTCAGGCAGCTCTGCAAGAACAAAACCAAGTGGGACAGTGCTTCCCTGCAAAGGTTTGAGCAGTCAGCCCTCCAGTGCAGTTTGCTGCCCTCAAATCAGACAAAGGGGAGTTAAACTCACAGACAAGTCTATCAGCTTAGCACTGCAAAAGTGATAAAAATGAGATTTGTGACAGGAGAGAATTCGCTGTGACCTGCAGATCATTACACATAATACAATTGTTACTCTCCCCTTTTTAGGGCCTTGTGACAACTATTCACAATAATCTGAGAAACCTCAAATCCTTGCTAAGAGTACAGGCACAGGTGAACCCATCAATCCTCACCAGCACCAGCAGCCACACTGAGAATTCAGTTAACAGGAACATAAACCAGTACATCAAAGATAATGGAGTATCACATGCTTTCCTAATTAGGATTAGAGGGAACTTGTAGCTGCAGTCTATTTTTATGAGTAATGAAATTACTCTGCAGCAGGTATCAGATAGTAAAGCTGGGAAGGCTTTTTGTGCTATTATTTATCACATTTTTACCTGTTGTGCTGAAAGTATCTGTCAGTGTAACATATCCTAATTAAACCCCACCCTCTGCAAGAGCACAGGAACGTTCTGTGCTGCTTTAGAGGTTTGACAGATTCACTTATCTCACACGGAATTTCCTTTTTATTTTCCTAAGGAGGAAAAAACACTGTATTTTTCTTTTTATTATTATTTTTTACACCTCCTGTGCAGAAGGCAGCAGCGAGGTCGCAATGCAAACAGAGAGAGACACGTAAAATTAAAGTGTTACTTAACACATTCACCTAAAAAAACCTGCTGAGGTGGGTGCCCAAAAGTGGAAGGGCTTTACCTGTGTATTTAGCAATGTTATCCAGCAGAAGGGGGTATTTAGTCAGCCTCTGCATCTCTGTGGGGATGATATCCTTCAGCTGCAGCCGCCGGCACAGGGGATTGCTCTCAGCATCCTAAATTTCAACAGCACAATATCTGCATTTGTCATTTTTATTAAAGCCATAATTACCTGAATGCACAACATCTATTCATCACTTAAACATCTATTACTTCACTTTCCAGTAATTAAATACAAGACAAGAGATGCCAAGATCTATCACCCAGACAACACATCCCCTCTCCATCTGCAATTACCCAGAGGAAAAGCTCATCACAGCAGCAGTGCCTTCCTCCCCTCATTACTCCCATGGGCATGGGCCCATCCCCAATCCATCTCCGTCAGCAGCACCCAGGGAAAGCATCAGTTTGGGCTTTCACAGCACAGCAAACACAGGACATTTGTCAAGGTAATCTCCCCTTGTGCTCCCAGAGCTCCTCCCAGCCTGTGCTGATGGAGATAATGTTCTCCTGCAAATGCCACGTGGAGCCAAGCCCCACTCCTGGCAGGCAGAGCAGCTGTGCAGCATCTGTCTCCTGCCCCTGGCACTCTGAGCACTCTGCCCCACGGAATTTGGCATCCTTGGGCAGCAGCCACCTCGAGGGAGGTGGCACCTCCTGCCTGGGACAGCGTGTGCTGCCCTGCATTCCAGCAGGACACTCTGTGCTGCCCAGAACTGAAGGCTCCTCCCTCCAAAACCATCAGGAGAGATAAACACAGTGCTGGAAGTGATCCCCAGCTGAAGGCAGCCTTAGGCATGATGCCATTAATTAGTGCCATTAATTATCAGAACTTTATCTAGGCTGTGCTGAGGCAACTCAGAGCCTGGTGGAGAAAAACTCAAAGGCCTGGTGGAGAAAAACTCAAAGGCCTGGTGGAGAAAAACTCACCTGCACGAAGGTCTGGAAGCGTGAGTCCTTCTTCTGGCGGGACTTGATGACCTCGAGAGCAAAGGGCTGGTTGCTGCAGAAGGTGGCAGTGGCAAGTTTCAGCTTCTCCTCTGCTGCTCCACTAAACTGTGCCAGAAAGCCAAAAAAGCCAAGTTTAGACAGGCTGGAGCTCGGCACGAGCCACCCTCGGCAGGCAGAGCCACACGGGACTGGGCTCACCAGGGAACAAAGGAATTATTGACAAAAATGAGGAGTCATTTCTGCCCTGCTTTAAAGCTTTGTCTTCCCACAGGAGACCTTTACATCTCAAACTCTTCGGTTCTGCTGAATCCAGCCCTCCCACATCACAGAATCCCAGACTGCTGTGGGTTGAAGGGGATCTTAAAGTTCATCCCCATCGGGGCAGGGACACCTTCCACTATCCCAAAACATCCTTGAACACTTCCAGGGATGGGGCAGCCAAACCTTTCCATAAAGATCTCAAAAGTGAAGCCTGCAACAGCACTATGAACTCCAAATTTACATTCTAAGATTAGAAATCAGTATTTTTAACCATCTTTTAACTGCAGCACAGGCAACACCAAGCTCACATTTCAGTGTTACTGAAATAAATCCTGCCACTACATTTTTCAAAATCCCACTCTCACCTTTATGTACCCAAAAGTACCTTTCTATTCTACCCACACATCCTAAGGAAATTATTCCTATACCTTAAATGACTCTCATCTCCAGTCAGATGAAAAATCCTCTGAATTTTTCCTGCTTTCCTTCCCCCCTCATCCTCCAGCTCCTGTTTTGACTCCAGAACTCCCAGCCCTTCAGTTCCCCTTGCTGGGAATTACCTCCTCTGGCTCTACTGGTCATGCTATGTCAGATTATTTTCAAATATAAGAAATATTAAAAGAATTTTACCCAGGAGAGCAAATCTTCCCCAATTTGGCCAATGACAGAAGTCTCGTTCCTTTTTCGGACAGATTTCATCTGATCGTTCAGTGCAACTTAAAAAACAAGGAAAAAAAAGTAAATTTTATTAATAGTGGTCAAATTGCTGGCTTAATTTTCAGTATTTAACATAAAAGGGGTTCTAGGAGAAGATTACATTTGAAATAATTTTATTTAGCTAATAAATAATAATAAATAATATCCTGCAACCTAATAAATATCATAAAAGCTGTTCTAGGAGAAGATTAGATTTGAAATCATTTTAATTAGCTGATTAACAATATCCTGCTACTTAATAAATTTAGAATATCTAATAAAATGTGATGTATCTCCTTCTCACTTGTCTCTCACCTGTCTTCAAATGACCCCTAAGAACCATTCCAAAGTTCTCTTTTCTGAGGCTCAATATCATTTTTCTATAAACAGGAATAATGCAGAAGCCAAAAAACCACACAACTGATTATTCAGTGGCTGAAACTCCTATTCTGAGCAGTCCTTTCCCTGAACAACAAGGAAGGGCCACCCTTCAGAAACAGAAAGACATCAATCTTTATAAATCTGTTTTCTGCTCTCTTCAACAACACTTGTACCATCTCAAATGCTGGCCCATAAAGCTCTCTGCTACTCTTATCAACATGAATCAACAAAGATAAGGAAAAGGAACACCGGACACACGATTCCCCATCAAAATATCTTTGTGAATCAGAAATGGAGCAAGTGTGAGCAAAAGCAGGGCAGTGCCCTGAAGAATTCTGCTTTATCTCCAGCGCTGGGTGAAGCTGCCTCATGTTCCAGGGTCCCTTTGCTTCAATTTTTCAGCCACTGGAAGCCAGAATTCCAGCATCCAGCTGCTCCTACCGTGCAGCCCAAGGATATCCTCCAGGTTGGAGAAGATTTTCCTCTTGTCACTGGAGCTGAGGATGCCCTCCCTGGTGACCCTCTGGTAGAAGACGTTGTGCAGGACCTTGAGCGTGCGCACGTGGGCTCGCTCCGTGTAGAACAGCTCTGGGGAGACAGGGAAAGCAGCACTGCAACTCTGGAGCCAGAGATGGGCTCAGAACAGCTCCCTCAGCAGCATTTCCCTCCCTGGCCCATATTCCAGGCTCTGCTGTGGTTCCATGTTTCAATTGTTCGTAAAATTCCATCGTTTACTCCAAACCAACAGCGAGTTCTGAGCTCACAAATCCACGCAGGGACTTCTGCAGGAGCCGCAACTCAAACCTGCTGAAGTTTGGGAGCAGCATTTCCATCACCTGCTTTCCAAAAAAAACAAGTTTTTCTTGGTTTCTTTTATAGAACCTATTAAAAACTGGCTTTCCAGTGCCTTAATATTGTTTAATAACCACTTGATGTTGTTTATTTCTCCCCTAAAGACTGGATCAATCTCACCTCAGGTTATTTCCCAGCAACAAGCACAGGTTTCACACCTCAGAACTCTTAAAACCAGAAGTCCTACAATTCCCCAGCCAGAAAAACCTAACTGTAAATTTTAAGAACTCCAAAGTTCCTGGGGAAAGTTTCAACTCTGAGCTTGGTCAGGTAGGAAAGAGCTTTCATCTCACCATTGATCACTTCCTGACGCTTGATTTCGTAGGGTTTGAGCCCCATCAGCACCTCCCTGCTCACAAGCTGCTGCCAGTTGGGAGGGTCCATGTCCATGTCAAAGTCGTAGAGCTCATCCTCACTCTGCACATCTGCAAAGCCAACACTGTCCATCCTGATGGGAGGAGGAAAAATGCCAGGTAATTCCCATTCCAGGGAAAAGCTGAGTACATCAATCAGCTTTCTGAATGTCCCTGCCAGCTGGAGGCTGTTTGATGCCTGAACCTCTGGGTACAGGCTCTAATTCTGCCCTTTACAGACTGCCTGCCTGTTCTGACAGGGTTTTCAAACCCTCCTTTTAATGACACAGATCACATCATTTGCAGTCAGGGATCAAGGCAGTGAAAAGGGCACGTTACAGTTTCTTGCCTCTGTCTATCTGCAGCTACAGAACCAACAGCAACACAGGCTGAAAAGGAAAATAGGGATATCTCTACTCCCTAAGCCAACTCCCATCCATTCAAATCAGTGCAGACAGCAATCATTCCACTTCACTCACAGATCAAAGGGGTATTTTTGTGTGACTCACTCCACCTGCCCTACAAATGGCTGCCAGTGTCTGATTTCGTGTGCTCTTAAGGAAAAAAAAATCATGCAGACAACTGTGCTGGCTCAGAACAATGAGCACTGCTGCATTCTGCTTCATAGCCTCATGAAATCCAAACAAATTCAGTGAAGTTCAAACACTTCTAAGCACACTCACTTGCGAAAAGGCTTTGGTGTTCCCATGTCAACCATCCTGCGAGGAAGGAAGGAAATCATTAGAGAAGCTTGTGCCTGAATTTCTCCCTGCTCAGACACTCAGCACGACTTCAGAACAGTGGTCTGAGCTCCAAACCAGAGTATTTTGTCCCCTCCCCTGAGAGTTTTCTATCACAGCAGAGACACAGACCAAGGTTTCCTCTTTCTACCAATATTTAACACAAACAATGTCACTATACTTTTATGTACTAAACTTCAACAGCCACTGCCACATTGACAAAGAAGCCTCTACAGTGATCTCTTCCAACCCATTCCAAGATTTCCTGACGCTCTCTCAAGGCTCCCTCAACCCCCAGAGTTACCTCTCTGATTCTCCCTCCTCCTCCTGCAGGTTTTCCAGAGGAGATGGGAACTCAAAGGTGTTGTTGGGTGTGCGGGGAGTGCCATCCATGGAGTCACTGGCAGGTGGGGCTTCCCCAGGCTGCTTCAAACCTGCACCCAGAATAAATGTGAAAGGTCAGGAACCAAATCAGGGGACACTAGAGAGCTTCCCAGCCTCTCCAGAGCCTCTTGAATCCAGCTTCAGAGCTGGTGGAACTCGATTCCCAGGCTGGCAAGAACAAATCTCAGTGACAAAAGCTTCAGGTGACACAGGCTGGCACCTGTTGGGTTTTTCCTGTTGGATGATCCAATGCCACAGTGGTAGAACCCACTAACAACCACTGCTGCTCATGGCAAGACTCCCTAATTGAGGAAAGCTCATTAAGGTGAGGAAGAGCAGCTCTAATGACATCAAAGCACTTCCTAATTGGCCCAGCTTGTTGCATCAGTGCTCTGCACATCCTGCTCACAGCACGACCTTTACCCATTCCTCATTCCACCCTACCTGTGTCACTGTCCTTGCTGCCCTCTGGAGAGGCAAAGGGCCCCACTGCCAGGGGGGACATGGGGTTGGCAGGGGGGTAAGGGGCATCTGTGCCATCGCTGGAGGAGCCACTCTGGCGCATCTTGCTGGACTCAGGGGGCTCTGGGCTCACAGAGGAGGCTGTGGGTGAGTGCTTGGGGTGCCTGGGCTTCTGCATCTCCATGGCCCTGCCAACTGGACAAAGAGAACCATCACATTGCTGAAATGTGCTGAGAGAAGCAGCACTTGACGACCAAAATGGGTCAGCGTGTCTTCAAAACAGGATCTTAACAACAAAAAGCCAATATTTAACACAACCTGCTGCAAACCACTCAATCCTGCTGAAAACCACTCAATCCCACTCCAAAACGCCTCAATCCCAGCCCAAAATTCGACTCCACAGCCCCTCAGGGTAAGACAGGGTTGGAAGGGAACTGGGAGAAGTGGGGTCCCAATTCGGAGGACTGGGATTGGGTGAGGCAGGATGGGTGGGATGAGGTTTCGGATGGGGAGGATGGGGGAAATAGGGATTTCCTGGCAGGGATTTTTCAAGGCAGCAGGGATTTTTCTGTGGCTTTCAGGCCAGCAGGGCCCAGGGGTTTCCAGGGCTGACATACTTGCACTGCTGTCATGTCGGCTCGGTCTCCTCGGGGGGCCCAGGATGTTGGGGAAGCCTCTCCTCTTTCCTTTCTCCTCCCCTTCCTTCTCTTTCTTGATGCTTTGCTGCAGGGAAAGAAAAGCAAACTCATCCCTCACTGCTTCAGATCCAGCTGTTTACTGAGGGTTTAATTAATTCTTTCAAGCTGCAGAAGGGAGAGGACACAAACCTCCAAAAAGGTTTCACACTGTTTCACCTTTTCACTGTTAGTGCAGAACTGCTTGAAACTCTCTTAAAAATTTCAAAGGAAGTTGAAATGCTGAGGAAAATAAGCAGCTACTGTGACCAGATACACCCCCATGCTGTGGGAGACAAGGGATCACACCCACAGGGATGAAGTTTTGGTGGAAATAGTCATTATATAACTGGAAAAGTGGGGGTGGCATGGAGAAGAGCTCTCCTGCATTGCAAACCAGGAGAGTTTGGGCAAGTTTCTCCAGAAAAAAACTGAATAAGCAAGGCAACAGCATTAATGAGACCCTCCTGTGGATCAAGGTTGTGTTCTATGAAACATTCCTCCCCTAAAGTTTTAATAACTGTGAAAAACAAGGTGAATTCAGGGGTAGAGATAAAGGAAATAATTCCAATTATTTCCAATTCACGCATCTGCCAACAGATGCGGAACCCAATTTCAGCTCTTAGCTTTGCTGAGCAGCTCAGCAATCCCAGATCCTCTTGAAACATAAAAAAATCACACCAATTTTTTCATTTTTTCCTGCAAAACTGGGGTCTGAATTGCACACAGATCTTCTGTGGCCATGCCAGCACTACCTTGATCTTTGGCAGGAAACCAATCCGGCCTCGCTTCTGCTCCAGGTTCCGAGGCTCCTTGACTTTGACTCCCAGGTGTTTCATGTAGGTGAGGATCACATACTGCATGGTGGAGCTGCCAAACACAGAAAAAACCAGTCAGCTTTAAGAGAAATATATTGGGAAAATACATTGAGTCAATAAAATCAAGGTCAAGTGCCAAGGTTCTGTTGAGAAGTTCATTTTAAAATCAGAGTGAGTGACGAAATGAATGAAAATAAATTCCCACAGATAATGGGAAGGCTCAGCCAACATCAGAATTTATCCTCTTGTAAATGATGGAGTAAATAAAGATGGGAGTTATGGATGGGGAGGCTCTGGCACAGGGTGCCCAGAGCAGCTGTGGCTGCCCCTGGATCCCTAGAAGTGTGCAAGGCCAGGCTGGATGGAGCTAGGAGCACCCTGGGGTAGTGAAAGGTGTCCCTGCCTGTGGCACAGGGTGGAATTAAATAATCTTTAAGGTCCCTTCCAAAAATCATTCCATGACAAAAGGCACAGAAGCCCAGGAGGTGAAAATACAATTTTGAGAATTACACAGAAGCTCCTAAAATTCAACACTAAAACGGTATTTGATGTCACATTACAGCCTTGAGTTATGGTAAAAATAAGCAGCAGTAAAGAGTTACTGCAAAAAGTGGAGGAAAAGCTGCTCAGATAAAACCTGAACAGGACAAGGCACACACAGAAAATAAATGCTGGAGCAGATTGCAGCAGTTACAACACAAAACAAAAATAAACACCAGCTCTCAGTGACAGTAATTTTTAAGATGTGAAACACAGGCAACAGGCAACAAACATCAGCAGAGAAGAGGCTGATGCTCAGAATTGCAATGACTGATGCCAGGGGATTCAGGAGATGAGAACAGCCGGGAGAGGGCTGTCGTGTTCTATCAGCACAGCACAGCCCAAGCTCCCCAGCTCCCATTACCTCTTGTCTTCTTCCAGAGGCTGAGATGTCATCCTAAAAACAAGAAAGGGTTTTCAAATGAGACTCCAAACCCAATTAACACCCGGTCCCATCCACCCAGAGCATCAGTAGTTGTGTTGAAGTGTCCTTTATAATGTTCAGCAGTCCCAGTAGGGGAGAAAAATAAAATCAGGAATCAAAAATGAAGGTTCAGCTGTGGAAATTGGATTCAGCCCACATTAAAAAGGAGAAAATGGGTTGTGAAGCTGTTGTTTCTACAGGAAAAGGGCTCTGATCTAATAAAGCAAAAGCTGACAATGGCAGCATTCCCTGCACTTATTTCACAGCAGCCTCCTGGACAAAACAGCCTTCACTTCCCTCCTGCCTTAGTCCTGGCTGTCATTATCCCAACGAATAATCAAGGGCAGAAATCTAAACACAGTGATGCCAAATCCCACTCCCCAATTCCTTCATCCTGCTTTTTCCACATCTGAGGCAGTACCTTTATCATTTTTTTTTTTTACCCTGATGACTTAAGTTTCAGCTTTTCTATTTTTCAGATTCTGTGCTGGGTTAGTGTGCAGTTCTGGGCTTCATATGAAGGGTTGGGAAGCTCTCCACAGAACAGGGAGACAAAACAATTCCTTTCTAGCTTGGGACCAAGGACAAATTTTAGGCCCAGGAGTGGAAACAACAGTGAAGGAAGAGAGGGAACAAGGAGGGTGGAGTTTCATAACTTGAAGCTGTAATTGGACAATTAACTCGAATATGCTGATGGACCAAAACCTGTAAGGTTTATAGTTTATAACCTATCAAAGTGTGAGGCCTCATGCCCAGGATCCATTTTGTGCCCATGTGTGGGTTTGACTTGGGTGCAGCCCCAAGGGGTTCCTGCCCTGCCCAAGCTGGATCCTTGCAATAAATCCCTTTTATCCTTTTATCCTACCCAGCCTCTGTTTCCAGGCCAGCCTTCCCAGGCATCAACCCCTTTGTCACTTACAGGACCTCCTCGATTTTGGCAATGATCTGCTCTGCACAGCTCCTCTCCTTCTCCACGGCGTTGCGGTCGCGGAGCCGCTCTGCGTCCAGCCTGGTCAGCTCCCCCTCGGCCAGGGTCAGCCCCATGCTCCGCTTCTGCCTGCAAAAGGGCACAGCAAACATCACCTGCAGCTGGACATCTCCCTGTGGCACTCAGGGGGTCCCTCACAAGTCACAGAAGGGGTCTGGGGATGTTTAAAAGTGTCTGTGTAAAGCGGAGGTTTTTAGTTCATGACTGAGCTTGGCACGGAGCTCTTAGGACTCCACATGAAAAAGGAAATTAATTGTCAACTTCTACTCCGTGCCCGTGACAGCTCTGTAAAGGGGATTATTCCCTGCCCAAAGGGGAGAGGGAAGGAAAATAGGCAAAGTAAAAAAAAATATATATAAGCTGATTATAAACACAATCAGTAAGAGAGATTTATACAACAAAACCTAAGAAAAAAATACTCTAACATTTCTTCACACAGCTCCAAGGAATGAAAAATCCAAGTTACAGGATTGCAACTGATGACTTGATTTAAGGATTGGCCTCAGGGTATATTCCTGGTATACCCCTATCCAATCCAAGAGGAATTGGATGTCCCTCAGGTTTCCCTGTGCTGAACGCTGACTGAAATGAAATATGAATTAAATGGAAACTCCACAGAGAGCTTTTGGTACCTGAAATCCTCCAGGTTCCTCTGAACCTCTGGACAGACTTTATCCTGCATGGTCTGGATGAACTGGCGGTGGAGCTCCTCAGGAAGCAGCTCTGGCCTTCTCCTGTCTGTGAGGCAGAAAATTCACCCATTATTCCTCTGAAAACATCCCCACCTTCAACAAATGACTTCCATAAAGTCATTTCCCTGAATTAACCACCCTCTGCCTTTCCCTCCCACCAACACAGCACCCTACCTAATTCCAAGGAGATTTCATCTGGAACTGGGACTTTCAGGTTCTGCAAAAGGAAAGAAAGGCTGGGAGAACCAACAGAGAAACCAGCAGCCCAATAAAACACACAAATCACAGGGAATTCCCTCAAAAAGCCAAAATCACCCAATCTAAGCAGCTGCTGGTTTGGGAAGGGGAGAATCCCATGAATATATTACAATTCACAGGATTATTTAAGATGAATGTGTGGTATATAAACCTCTGCTGCAGTTTCTGGGAGTTTAACTCATGACAGCAAAGAATTTTCTCAGCTTTTCAACAGACACAGAAAATTTCCCAATCCTTGGAACAGCCACATCAATACCCACAGCAATTATTAACTAAAAAGCAACGTAGAAGAGACAGAAATTCCTTACCTACCACTAAATTATTTCTCCTATCAACAACAAATGCCCTGGGATTCATTTTGTTACCAGGCATCTGAGGCCATTCACTTTCCTGCTAACATTTCAACAAAAATACTTAAAATTTTATTACATTATTATATTTTATGAAGTTATTTATTGAACATTATTCTGATTTTGATTTTTAAAACTATTTCTTTTGGAGGACTTCAACCCCCTCGGTTTTTTTTCACAGTTCAGGTGAGTGGAGAAAGGTCAAAATCAACTTGCTGGATGTGTGTGAAAATGAAGAAAACAAGGGGAACCTACTGCAGCTCTGTCCAGGAAAAACTGGTAAAACTCCAGGAAAACACGCCGGGTCTCTTTGGAGTTGGTCTGTTTGTACAGGTCTGTGTAAAGGTAGCACAGCTGTGGGGAACAGGAAGGCAGGAAATGAGGTGAAAACCATGAAAAGTCCAAGTTTTCTTCACAGTATTTCAAGGAATTCAGCAGTGCTGGGTTGAAACCTCCCCCAGCTCCTCAGGGAGTGCCCTGCAACTGGGGGGAGAGGGAAGGGGCTGGAGGAGCAGCTCAGAGAGGTCAAACCTCCCCTGTAGACAACTAGTCCCACACCTTGGGGTGCAATGAGAGGCTTTCAGGAGATAAATAATCATTTGTAAGCAGAAAGGAAACTATTTTTTTTTGTGTTCCTCCCTTTATCTGAGGAGATAAATGAGGATTCATCCCCCTCAGCCCTGCACAGGGTCTGCACTTCCCTCCTTGCCAGCTCATGGCAGCGAGTGCTACAAAAAAACCTGGTAAATTCTGGTGAAGATTCCCAAATGTGAGCCAGGGGAACAATTCCAGAGCTCCTCACCAGGGCTGCAGGATCAAACTGGGACACCACGTGGTGCAGGAGAGCAGCCAGGTGAGCTGGGCGGGATTTCAGGAGCTCGATGTTCTGGAAGCAGCTGCACTGCCCATTAATCTGCAGGGATACAGGGAATTACATCTGAGTCATTCAGGAGGAAGAGAAAGGACAGCTAAAATAATTCAGAGTAAATACGTAGTACCTCTGCTGCTGTGACAATAATTCAGGATTTAACAAAAACTAAAGGAAATGAAATAAGGCAAATTAATTCCTAGAAAGCTTGGAGTTTGGAGAAGGACAAAAAGTAACAGACTCAAAGATGGATATTGTCATAAACTCCTCAAATCTTTCTATTAGGAAAGATCAGCAACAACAGGAATCCCATTCCCAAATTCTTATTTCTCCATACAGGAAGTACTCAGCAGAAACAAGGCAGTTTAGGAACAGGGGAAGAGAATTATGAGTGGTGCAGAAAAAAGGCTGAAGGTCATTCCCACCTGCTCCTGCTCTGTGTCAAAATCATCATCCTCTGCCCCAATGATCTGAGTCCCCACTCGAGACAGGGGACTCCCAACGCTGGACTGGGAATCCTGGGGAAGAGAAGGAAGAAAAGCACAACGCTCTGATTGTCCCTCACAGTAAAACTCACAGATATTCTGATCATTTTCCTTCTTCAAAAACTCGATGGAAACACACACACCCCCACTCAACCTCAGATCCCCCTCCCAGAAGCTTCTCCCAGGATCTAAATGTTCCCCAACATGAAACCAGGTGGATCAAGAGCAGCTGGAGCAGCTGCAGCCAGGAGCACACCAGGCACGGGGCACTGCCAAATGCCAGCTCTGCACAAAGGGGGAAACATGGCCTTGGCAGGACAAGTAGAACTCAGGAGCCACCCCAAGGATGATGATGTGTTCAGACAGCTCCTGCTGAGCTCCACTTGTAGCCCTGCTGGAAATGCCAGCCCCTAAATGAGTGAACATCCTCAAAAAAAAAAAAAGCTGGACTCAAGGAATAAAACACATGCAACTGCTCTCCTTATTCCAGGCCCAGCTGTTTTACTGCTGATTAGGTATTTCTCGCCTCTAAATGGCCCTGCTCTTAAGCTCCATAAACATTTACTCAGCTAATTAACTTTCCCTGCACCCCTTTCATTGCATTTTATTTTCTAAAGCAAAATTTGGGCATGCTCCATTTAGAAAGTGGGGGAAAGCAGCAAGACTTTAATGGGCCCGTTGGAGGAGATGCTGTTGTGACACTCAATGTTTTGTACTCACAGTATCTTGAAGCTCAGCCTTTTCTGGGCTCTCATCAGGATAAATCTTCTCCTTCAGGCCACTGCGAGGACTCTGGGAAAGAGGGAAGTTCAGTTCTGTAAGTACCAGCAAATCCAGGAAAGGGAGAACTGCACAGTGCAGTCTGTCAGCCACAACAGCCAAAAACTTCTCCTTTCTCACAGGAAAAGGAGGTGTGAAACACCAGAGCAAAATCTCTGTCCTACACGCACAGTCAAACAAAAAAAAAAAAAAAAAAAA
>VXBQ01008989.1:10988-28397 GCA_013400175.1 Phainopepla nitens | reverse complement strand
AAAAAAAACAACAACAAAAAAAAATCCCACAACCCAAGTGAATGCAGAAGTTTTGGTCAGAAATCTGGTGACAGTGAGCAACAGCAGAGCTGTAAAATCCCCAGCCCTTGGCTTTCTCCTTGCTCTCTCCACCTTTTCTCACAGTTCAGCTCTCTTCTTCCATCTGCCAGCAATCCCCTAGCTCAGGAAGCCCAGCAGAGCCTTATTTGCAAAAAACCATGTGCTGCTGGCTCATCTTCAGTGTGTCCAAAGGTTTTTCCAGCCAGGCTACTGCTCTCCAGTCTGGCCTTTCCCCAGCTGCAGAACTCTTTCCACTCCCAAAGGTTTCTTTCATTCCTGATCCTTAACTTTCTCAGAGCTGGATTGAAAATGTTTGGTGTGCCAATCACCTGCACTGATCAAACACCATCCCCAGTGCTGACAGGATGATGATTATTAGGAAGATAATGATGATTTTTGTTGTGCATTTATTAAACACAAACACTGAGTGGGATCTGGTCAGATTTGGAGTTGGAATGTTTCAAAACAGAGTCGTGGATGTTCCTATCTCACCCACCTCCCTTTCACTTCCAACTGCTGGGACAAATTTAGCTCCCACAACCTTAAGTTAATCAACCAACTTAGGCCAAATCCAAGCAGAGAGTCTCAATTCCCCTGCACTAATCAGACAGTGACTTAATTAAGGATTAGGCACCAAGGGAGAGCACAGGAGCACACAGATTGATCACTAATGAGTGAACACACTAAGAGCCTTTGCTGGTGGCAGGAATTGAAGCTGATTTGGTAGAAGGAAGGCTCTTTCCCTCTTTCAGGGCAAGCTGCCTGGATCTGAGTCACGGTGCTGCAGTTGGAGCATTCCCTTCAAAGATGCTCTAATTGGCAAATGAGTTTTGAGCAGGATGCTGGAATCCATCTTTCTCTGTCTGGTTACAAGAATTAATGCCAGGACAATCTAATTGTGGATAAAACCCCAAAATCTATTCTCTCCCAGTCTCTAATACCCGTCCAGTATAAGAGGTTTTCATAGGGAAAAGGTTTTGGGGGACACTGAGGAGTTCCAGTAATGCACAGAGTTACCCAGCACAACGCAATCAGAATCTCCCAAGGAAACCCAAATGCAAGAGGGAGAGAAGCAAAGCCCTGGGGTGCCCCAGACTCACATCAGAAATGTCACTGTTGGGTCTGGAGGGGCTGTCACCACTGAAATCCAGTTTGCTGCCACTGTCCCCACTCTCTGCCTCCCCCTCGCTGATCTGCAGCGACTCCGACACGGACCTGGAGGACAGGACCCCATCCTGCAAAATGGAAATGAGCTGGGACACAGCACAGTCTTTCCAGAGACCATAAACACCAACTCTTTCAAAAGCCAGCTAGCTCACATTACTCATAAAACCTTCTTCATTTATCTAGAAAAGGCTGCAGCACTTTTCTAAGAGAAAACAAGCACACCAAATGTTCAGCGCTTTTAACACAGGGGAAAAGAGAAAAATGACACAGCCTACATTTGGTTTTTTTTCAAAAGTGAAAACAAAATTGTTTAAAGCTTCCAAGAATGACTACATGGGTGTATTTTAAGCTGCACTGACAGATAATAAACACATCACTGCTTGCACTTGTTCTTAAGAGCAGGTTTTTCAGAGATGAGCTGAGAGCCCACTGTAAAATCCACTCCACATCCTGATTAAGGTGACAGTGCCACCTTCAATCTCAGCTGTAGAGGGTGCAGCCTGCCTGTCCAAGCAACTCCAGCTTGCCCAGAGCAGCCTGGATTGTGCCTGGGAGCACTCCTGAGAGCAGGCTGAGCTGAGGTACCTGAGTGCAGCCCGTGGCCTTGGACAGCTGCTCCTGCAGCTGAGGAATGTGTTTCTTTGCCTCCTGGATCTCCTTGAGCAGGCGGGTGGAGGGGGTCCGGCCGTACTCCTCCTGCAGGAACTGCAGAACAATTTTTTGTCTCTCTTAAACTAACACCTGCACATCTGCACACCCAAGGAGCTGCTGCACAAAGGCTGTCTCACACAGCTCTGCTAATAAATTGTGATTTAACCACCCCTCTCTGCATCACTTCCCCCAGCTCTGTCCAACCTGCACAGCTCCAGTACCTGCAGCCTCTCCTGCTCCTTCTGGAGCATCTTCCTCAGAATCTCCACCTTCTGGTTGTGGACAATGTTATTCTCCTCCTAGGAAATACAGAGAGATCAAGGTAGGGTTTGCTGGGGGAGCTGGGTAGATAAGGAAAATGGACATTTTTACCTACTTCCTAAAACCAGGCTCTGAAAAGCCCTGTGAAAAGCAATTCAAATTTCAAACCCCATCCTAGGCATTCTTCCCTAATATTGAACAGCTACCAACACTTAAAAAACCCTGCATTTCTATTGTGTCACCTGGGACTGGATATTTTTACTCACAAAATCCTTTCTCATAAATGGAGAGAGGATTTGATAGGACAAATATTCCCTTGCTAATTTCAAGTGCAAAAAAAAAAAAAAGAAAATCAGGCTGGGACAAATTTGGATATTTTCACTCGCAAAATGCTTTCCTGTAAATGAATCAATACTCACTGACAGGACAAATATTCCATTGCCAATTTGAAGTGCAAAATAAAAAAAATAAAAATAAAAAAAAAATTCAGGCCAAAAGCACCTTTTTGGAAAGAGAGCTTCAAAGCTTACCCCCATGAGCACTGGGCTGGTGATCCTCTCTGCGCTCCCTGCCGTGCCAGGCGAGTGGGGGGATGCCATGATGGGAGACATATGCCCAAAAGCTGCCAGATCCACGTCAGAATCCGCCAAGGGAATCTGGGGCGACCCTGGAGGGCGCCCCTGGACAGTGAGAGCTACATAGGAACCCGCTGTGGGGACACAAGGACAGGCACAGGTCACACACACAGACACACACGGGGACATTTCTGTGCTGCTCTGATCTCCCTCACCCCAGAGACACAACTCACACCATCCCTCCTCCAAAGCAGTGAGCCTGAGAGCACTGCCTGCTTCAGAAATCTGTTTACATTTCAGATATTCCAAAAAAAATTCATGGATTGCTTGCTTATAAAAGCAAGCAATCTGATTTCCAGCCCAGCAGGTGACATCTCCAGTGCACACATACAAAATAAACCACGCCAGGCTGGAAGGAACCACCACCACCTCCTTCCTCAGACAAGAAAATCCACCAGGAATGCATTTCCTGCAGTGCTGTGCAGGCATCACATAGCAATGCACATTAAGTGGTATTTAAGGTGGAAATAAAAGATGGGCAAGCACCCAGGCAAGGCTTGGTGGAATTTCAAACATGAAGTTAAGGGGAAGCTGCAGGAGAATGTACCAGCTTAAATCCAAGATGTCAAAATAATTTCAGTTTCACTTCCCTGTTTCACACACTCCCTTTATTTCTCAGCACTGACCTCACCCCTGTCACTTGACAGGGAAATGATGCCTGCCACACTTCAAAGGTGACACAAGAGCCACCTGCCTTTACTTACACTTGATCAGCTTGACCACCTCCAAATGGTTTGAGTGTGTTACCAGAGTCCCGTTCACCTGGGCAGGGAGGGGAGAAAATTCAGTGTTTGACTCCTGATTTCCAAGCAATTCCACACATTCCACAAAATGCACCAGCACAACAGCAGCATTTTCTTCTCCCCCATCTCCATTACTGCCTCTCTCAAGACATTACCAGATAAATAATTTATCCTTTTAACAGTTTATCTCAGTGAGCAGAGCTCTGCAAAAAGAAAACTGTGCACACACCAAAAGAACTCAAGCAGGCAGACAAACAAAAAAAAAGGCAATCCATCTCTGCCTGGGCAGAAAAACAACAGGGTAGCTAATTTAATTCATTAATTTCAATGCCTGGTTGAAATCTCAGCTCCATCTGTGTCAGGAGCTGCTGCAGCATTTTGCAGCAATAATTTACAGAGTCTTTTAAGTTACTGACTTGATTTCTTACTTGCTTGGGACTAAAAAAGAACATGGATGTGGGAGCAGTTAGGGAGAAAACAGCAATTCAGGCAGGCTGTTTATTTACAGGTCATTATTAACAACTCGGCTTTCCTTCTCTTCCCTGCCATTTCTGGGTTTATTCTATTTGTGCTATTTGGACCTGGCAGGATGCTGAACTTGTCCATAAAATTCGGAAATGAGGATTTGGAAGAGAGTTATCCCCACCACAACACCGAAGCTTAGACCATTCCTAGTACAAACACCACAGCAAGCACATCAGTGACATTTTTTTTCAGGGAAAGAGCTCATTTATACAAAGGACCCACTCCTCTCACAATTTCCATGCCCTTACCTTGATAATTCTATCACCTGTCTGCACTCCAGCCCGCATGGCTGCTCCATCTGGGGAGGCAAGAAATCACTTAGTTCCCGTTTCAATACAATCATTTCTAGCAAAAATGGTTTTAAGACTTCTGTAAAACATGCAAAACCCTCCTGCAGTCAGCCACGCTTCCTCTGTCAGCAAAACCTCTGGGTATCGAGCCCAGAGCAGCTTTGCTTTCACCCAGCACTGGATACACCAGGCCATGATCCCACCACGTCCCAAGGAGTCATTTCCTCCCCCTGGGATGCAAGGGTCAGCTCCAAAGCCACCAGATCCAGAATCACAGAACAAACCAGGCTGGAAAAGACCTTTGAGATCATCAAGCCCAACCTATGACCTGACACCTCCTCATCACCTAAACCATGGCACTGAGCACCACATCCAGGCTTGTTTTCAACACCTGCAGGGACAGGGGCTCCACCCCCTCCCTGGGCAGGTGATTCCAGTGCCCAATCATCCTTTCAGTGAAGAAATCATTCTTTCAGTGAAGAATTTTTCCCTGATGTCCAACCCAAACCTCCCCTGGCACAGCTTGAGGCTGTGTCCTCTCCTTCTGTCAGAGGAATAAATTCACTGCACGCCCCCCAGCTCAACCCCAGCCTTCCACATCCCCTCCCAAGCTGCAGCCACCCCACCTGGGAGGAGTCTGGGAGTTTCCTGCTCCAGCTCACACCCGTTCCCAGGATGCCCACGGGAAGCTGGCAGGTTTGGGGGATGCTCTCACCTTCCTTGACAGACTGCACGAAGACGGGGTTGTCCCCGCTGACCGTCAGCCCGAAGCCGTTCTCATCGCGCTGGATCACCACACACCTCTGCACCAGGCCTGGGCACAGCGACAGCACAGCAACACAAAGAGACACAAGCCAGGCATCAGTCCAAGTCCTGATCCTCCCTCATCACCACACAGTACTCAAAGGAACGGGGACAACACGGCACAGGGAAAATATAGGAGAGACAGGAACAGGGCAGCAGTCCAGAAATGGAGAGGGATGTCAAGACAGGTCAGGCTTACTGCTCCAGCTACACAAAACAGAGATGCAGACAGCTCTGGCACATCAGACAGAACCTGAGGGAAAAGCAGCTTTTCAAGAAGAGCAGCAGTACCCACACCAATGAGCAGGATTTCTTTTGTCTGCATTAATAGTTCAGAGGGCTGTCAGGTGCTGCTGCATCACCAAAAACACCTCGCAGCTTCTACAAGCTGCTCTCAAACACAAGCACAAATCCCTCAGAGTAATATGAGGGAGCAGGGCTAGAACAGATTTATTGATCAGGAAAAGTTCTCCCAATTCTCAGCCAAAATCTCCTCATGGGGCACCTTCTGCTCCAGGGGAAATACTACACAGAGCCACAACAGGAGAGGTGAACAAGTACAAGCCACATTTAACTGTCCTGAAGTCCTGAACAGGACTTCTGAAATAATGACCATTCCAGGGCCAAAATTCTGGGAGATGAGTTTGAATGTGCCTCTCCTTTAATTTGCTGTAATACATCAAAGGCAATTTGTTCTGTTTCCTGGTATACTCAGTGTAATGTGAGCACAAATGCTGGTGCAGAGATAAATTCATTCAGTAGGTGCAGCATTTGGGCCAGGTGGAACGCTTGGGATTCCTTTTGTTCAATGAAATGAACAAAAATGTAACAAGGCAAAGACAAAGCACAAGCAAGCAGTAACCCTGGCATATTCCTTGCCAAGCACTTTCCTAGGAGCAGCTGCAAAAATCCTCCCACAACGGAGCCCCCATCCTGAAAAGTGACTTCAGGAACTCTGTAAATGCTCCCCCAATGTTCTTTTACTTCCATCACCCTTATTTCTAACAGCTTGCTTTGCTTTTCTATTTCTAAAGGCACAGAAGGCAAAATTCCTACACTGGCACCTCGAGAAAGAAATGAGAGCTCCCCCAAATCAGACTCCAAAGCTGCAGCAGTTTTGTTTGGTGTGGAGGGAACACGGGGAATTGGGAAGATGCTGTCCCAGCCAGACTGGCTTTTCTGGAATGAGTTTGAAGGCATGAATGGTAACAGAGCAGGGAGTCATTCCCGTGTCTCACACTGCTCCTTTCACTTCTCTGGAGCAACTCCCCATGGAAATGAGGAGCCTCAAGAGCCAACACTGCCTGCCCAGCCAGTCCTGCTCTCCTCCAGAGTGGCACAGATGAGAACGGGTGTGGGAGCAGTAGAAAAATATTCCAGGACTTCTGTAGCACCATCACATCCCAGGAATTCCCCTCCTGCCAGCCAAGCAGGAGCAAAGCATGGGATACCTGGCACCTGCAGGGCTGGGGAAGGAAAATCCCCCCAACCTTTCACCCCCTGTGCACAGGGAGAGGTGAGGGAAGGTGCCTCTCCCTCCTGCACCTCCCTTGCTTTTATATGACCAAGCTTCTTGAAGTCTCACTTCCCAAGAATGATGCCCGGGGCTGGGGTGTGGGAACTGCTGCTATTTCAGAGAAACTGCTCTTTTCCAGCTCCCTGCCACCCCCAGGAGTGAGGCTCTAAACTCAGCTTCGGACTCAGGAGGACAAGTCTTGCTTAAAGCTCCTTTCCAGCTCCCTGCCACCCCCAGGAGTGAGGCTCTAAACTCAGCTTCAGACTCACAGGACTGGCCTTGTTTAAAGCCACAGGGAACCCTGAGTCTGCTCTGCCACTGGATTTCTTTTTCTGCAGGAGCAAAAATCCTTGGATCCGCTGCTGAGCCTCCTCCTTGGATGAGCCTGATGCCACAGCAGTGCCCATGCAACATAAACTGACCTGGCAGAGTATAACTCGATTTAATTCAAGTTTATTCCAGTTAAACTCTTTCACTCCACAAGCCTCAGTTTCACCTTATAAATTTAGAATGGAAAAACAACTGGAATTAGGACAACTCGACCTGAAATTAGTCCGTAATTGTTTTTTCCTGTATTTGTTTCCTTCAGATAAGGGACAAACACTTAACCCTTCTCCTAATCCAGTATAAAAGGCTGGAATGAGGTGGAAGAGATACCACACCTGACTGAGCTACACTTTACAGTGATTTTAATGAAGTTATCTGGAAGTTTCCTGGAGATAACACCGTGACCTGCAGAACCAGATCAGCTCTGATAGCACTCCCTGCCTGCACCAACCTTCAGTGCTTTTACTCTGCTCATTCTGAAATATCCCACCATGATATTTCCAGCTGAAACTCAGTGAGTATCACGAAGTCAAGAGAATTCATCTACTCAAATCAATAATCATCTTATTCTCATTTTTGCTTTCCCTTAACAACCTCTTTATGATATGAAGGGAGGAGACATCACTTAACTACGCTTCCAAATCAGTTTCTGTGTCTTGAGTGGATTCCTAAAATTCTGGAGGAAAAAAAATAAATTTTTATGTTTTTTGTCCTCAGGGAAATGAAAATTCCCCCAAACTCACAGGTGAAGCCGCAAGCCAGAGCACAACAAAGCAGCCAAACCTTGCTGGAGTTAAAGAGGTTAAAATTAAAAGTGAAAGCAAAGAGAAAAACTGCAAGGAAAGCTGAGAGGAGCTTCAGTAGGTGGCACTCGTCCCTCTCCCTTCTCCAGCCCTGCTCCAAGAGACTCTTTGGGATGGTGGAAGGGCAAAGCCTGGACTTCTCAAGGTCACTGACACCCCAGGGCCACAAGAATTGTCTCAAACAGCCTGGCCAGACACATCTGGGCTGTCCAACAGCTTCTCTGGGAAGCTCTCGGTTATTTTTCTCTTCTCCACATCCTATCTGGAAGTTATTTAGCAAAATAGGGAATTTCTTTAGCAACAAACAAAGCAGGGGTTCACTCTAAAAACCTCACTGAGGGAATGAGACCAGGATGGAGGGGGCTGGGGGCAGCCTGGGCCAGTGAAGTGTCCCTGCCCAGGGAATGGTTGGGACAAAACCATTTTTAAGGATTTTTCCAACCCAAACCAGCCTGGGATTCCATGGGATGTGAATTCCATCTCCCAAGTCTGCAGGACACTGAGATTTGGGAACAAAAACCTCCCCTGGGGGCATGAGGCCACCAGAGGAAAATGCAGTTTCATGGAGGGATCTGAAATGAATCATTCCATAAACAAAAAAAGAACTCCCTGGGGTTTTGAGAGTGGCCAAATGTTTCACTTCATTTGGGAAGCTTTCTGTCAATAAAATATTGTCAGAAATGCTGCTCTACACAGATAAACAGAACTTTTATAAAGATTAATTTCTCTGGAAATAGGGTGGCCACAACATAAAGACACAAAGCTGGTAAGGACTGGAAAAAAAAAACCTTGAGGAGAGTAAGTTTCAATTTAAAAAACATCTGAAATCTGGAGCTTCAAAACAGAAACCAAAAACTTATCACAGAGTTGGAGAAAATATGTGAAATAGTTTGTGTCAAGTCCAGGCTAATATTTAGGCCAGAAACTGATGACTGCTAAATATAAAGGAAGATATTTTTGGAGAGCAACCAGGTTGTGAGGAAAAGGAAAGAGAAGCTGATACTCCATCTACCACCCTGAAAGGTAATTTCAGTTTTAAGTTCATTTAAGAGATGAAAATGCTTCTCTGAGAAAAAGATATTAAACACCATGGGAGACCATGGCGGTAATGAGCAAATTACAGCCTAACAAACTACACTCATTCTCTCTCCTGAAAACCTGAATTTTGGTGAATATACAAACCTGAGATGGTTTGGTTTATGAATGAAAACATCTCACTGAGAGCTTCACATCACTAAAAATTAATTTCTTTACGTTAGAACCATTTCCCTCCCTGACCACTCTGCAACCCCCCTAAGCCACTCCCACACTTGAAGAAATTCTGGCTCCTGAATTCCAAATTTCAAGAGGTGAGAACAAACACCCAGCAAAGCCACACCTCCTCACCCTGCCACTCCTTTTCTTCCCCTGCCAGGGGCCAGCCCCCCTCCAGTCAGCAGGGAGGGGAACACCAGCACAGCTCCTGCTTGGAATGGGTTTGGAATAGGGTTGGAATGGTCTTGGAATAGGGTTTGGAATGGGGCTTGCAATAGGGTTTGGAATGGGGCTTGCAATAGGGTTTGGAATGGGTTTGGAATTGGGCTTGGAATAGTTTTCTCCCTTCCAAAGCAAACACCCAGTGCAGAAAAACCTGGGAAAAGCAGACAAAAGGCAGGGCAAGGCCACTGCAAAGGAAGGATGAGTGGGAGCTGCTCCCAGGGAGCCTGGACACGGCCACAGCATCTGCAGGAAGCTCGGGGCAAGCCAGAACTCACCTTAGGAAATTCTCTTTGTTCCTGGCTCTAATAATTTTTTTTTTTGGTAAGGAAGGAAAAAAATTAGTGATATAAGTGCGGGTTTTTTTGTACAAACTTTTGTTTGTTTTTTTTTTTAAGACTTAATTAAAATTAGTCTGATTTTTAGTATTAATATATCATTTAACGAATGAAAAGTTAGAGTGTGTTTTTGTGAATATGTAAGTGGGGATAAAAATGTCAAGAATTTTTTTTGCCTTAAATATAAATAATAAAATTTATTAGAGTCTGATTTTTAATATTAATATATCATTTAACCAATGAAAAGTTAAAGTGTGTTTTTGTGACTATGTAAGTGGAGACAAAAATTTTAAGAAGTCTGGGGTTTTTTTGTTTAAATATAAGAAATAGGGGTTGGTAAGTTTAGGTCTGTTTTACTGTATGATTTAATACAAAAATATAAAAAATAAAAATATAAATTAAAATTTAAAAATTTTTAAAAAATTAAAAATTATAAAACCTTCCACAATTACAAATTCCTGGGCAGCTGCCATTCATAAATAATAAAAACCACAAAAGACCTATTACNAACAGGGTCTGGTTATCCTCACTGACCTGGCTCCAAAACCCTAAAAATGAGAACAGGGGTCTGGTTATCCCACCTAACCTGGCTCCAAAACCCTAAAAATGATCACAGGGGTCTGGTTATCCTGACTGACCTGGCTGTAAAGCCCCAAAATGAGCACAGGGGCCTGGTTATCCTGATTAACCTGGCTGTAAAACCCCAAATATGAGAAGAAGGGTCTGGTTATCCCACCTAACCTGGCTGTAAAACCCCAAATATGAGAACAAGGATCTGGTTATCCCACCTAACCTGGCTGTAANCTGACTGACCTGGCTGTAAAGCCCCAAAATGAGCACAGGGGCCTGGTTATCCTGATTAACCTGGCTGTAAAACCCCAAATATGAGAAGAAGGGTCTGGTTATCCCACCTAACCTGGCTGTAAAACCCCAAAAATGAGCATAGGGGTCTGGTTATCTTGATTAACCTGGCTGCAAAACCCCAAACCCATCCCCAAATCCCTGCTGCTGCTCCTGCCCTGTCCCTGCCTGTCCCCAGGAGGGTGGCAGGAACAGTGACAAGCTGCAGCAAGCCAGCTCTCCCCAAGACAGCTTTCCATTCAGGCACCCTCCAGAGCTGCTTACAGCTCCTGAAGGAACACTCACACCCTGAGGAACGTGACTATCATATTACTTTGCTTTTTTATTTAAAAAAAAAAAAAAAAAAAAAAAAAAAAAAAAAAAAAAAAAAAAAAAAGTGTGTGTTTCAAAATTCCAGGAGAAGTGAAGAGATCTCCCAGAAAGAACAGGACACACCTCCCCAGACTGCACCAGCTTTTCCTAACATGCCTGTGTTGGTTTAAACTCTTCAGGCTCGGTGTTGTTTGGTAATTTTTGAGTGTTTCTTGCTCTGACAGCATCACTTTGTATTCCAGAGGTGGGTTAAGAAGCTGGAGCACAGCCATGAACACCTGGCAGTTTTAATCCAGTGGAATGATAAAGCTGATGATTCTGGAAGAGTCACTGCATCCAAAATCCCACAGCAGGTTTTTTCTGAACAGATTAAAATCAGAAAGTGCCACAGACTGTTTTAAACATGATTTTTTTTTTTTTTTTTAAAAAAGCAAAACAGTAAAGGAAAAGAAAGGCAACCCATGGCTGGAGTCAAGACATGCACACCTGGAAATAAGAAATGCAGCCAGATTCAGCCCAAGTCCAAGGGGCTGAAGATGCTGATAGGATCCAAAAAACAACTTGTGAATACTTATTGCCTTCTAGATTCTAAGGTTTGAATGCAAATATCTGCAGAGACTGGAAGTGGAATAAGCCACTGGAGCAGGGGGAGTGTCACAGCCCCACGATGACACAGCCGGGAAAGCTGCGAGAGCAGCCAGGCCCTGCAAGGTGTGGGGACAACAGCAGGTGTGTGGGGATATCCCCACCCCAAACTTGTCACGGGTCATTTACTGCAGCCAACAAGCCCAGGAGTGCAGGGTCACTCCCTCTCTCTGCAGAAGGTCACACCCTGACACTTACTTAAACCATCCACAGACCCATTTTTCCATGTCTGTCAAAAGGAACTTGGAGAGGACACCTACAAATAATGCAGTGAGATGAATTTCTTGCTCCAACCCACAAATAATGCAGTGAGATGAATTTCTTGCTCCAACCCACAAATAATGCAGGGAGATGAATTTCTTGCTCCAACCTACGAATAATGCAGGGAGATGAATTTCTTGCTCCAAGCCCCACGGTGAGAACACGGCACAGCCTTTCCTCCAAGCACAAAAGCCCTTTGGGAGCTGTGTCCTCCCTGCCAGGAGCACCCAGTGACACTTGCAGGGGTGCCAGGAGGAGCCAGGTGAAACATTTTCCAGCCACTAGCACGCTACAAGCTGGGAACTGAAGCAGGATGGAAGGGCAGTCCCTGCTGCAGAGCCAACCATGCAGATCAGGGGAGGGGGAAAAGCCTGGGATTCACAGACAGGAAAAGCAGGAGCTGCCCAGGGGGAGGCTGCAGCTTTGGCTTACCATACGTCTCGGATCTACTCTCCTCAGAACTAGACTTTGTCTTCTTGGAGGAGCTATCTGCACGAGAGCAGGAGAAAAGGAGAGAGAGATATAGAAAATACGGAGACCAAACATGATGAAAAAAACAAAAAAAAAAACGAACTTCATGAAAAAAAACAACACAGACTTGGATTTATCGGGTTAAATCGTGCAAAACACAAATAAGATGTGAACAAAACACAGGTGGAACACTCGGAATAAGGGGTGAATAATACATGGAGACACAGGTAACAGCACACAGAATCTGTTACAGGACACAACCAGAGCAGTTCTCTGCAGTAACTACAGATAAAAACCAGTCCAAGCACAGAAACTCTGGCAGAATTTCTCCCCCAGAGTCAATAATCAGCACAGGCACAGCAGCTCAGCATCCTGAATCCACCCCTTAAAAAGAGAAGGGTTTTCTGCAGGCTGCAGTGCAGAGTTCCCTGTCAAAGCACAAGCACGGGGCCAGGTAACAGCTCTCAACACTCGAGTGACTTTCTGCAAATTCAGATTACAAGATTCCTGAAGCTTGTTTCTGGAGAAATTAAATTCCTTCCACAAAATGAGTTCACAGCCTGAAAACTCCCCCAGCCTGAAATAATTTTCCATTACCTATCCCAAAGGACAAAGGAAAAGAAGATGAGCACTAAACCAGGGTTTTTTTTCCCTTTACAGGATGTTTTTAACTGGCATTTAAAGCCCATTTTCATTTATTTTGTGTGCACTAGAAGGACTCATGCAGCCAGTGGCAGAAACCACTACCAGGGGTGGTTTATAAACATCAGCCTTGTGCACAAAAAATCACATTCTACGAGTTGTGCCCCCTTCCAAACACCTCCCCTGTGCTCCCCAAGCCCCAGGGAAAAGCCTGAATGCACAGACAGGAAAAATGCACCTTGCACAGGGCCAGGAGGCTCAGACAGAGCAGGCACTGGTGAGTGCTTCAGACAGAACAAGAATCCTGTGTGCACCCTCACTTCCCTAATTTAACTAAAATAAAAGCAGGGTAAATAAAACAGGATAGCAAATCCTTTAAAACGAGGTGTTTCTCCTCAAATGGGTCACCTTGGGAAGCACAAATTCACTTTGCAAGCGGCAGAGAGGGATCAAAATCTACTAAAGAACAAAAGAAAGCCCCCCAATATTAAAAGCCCAGCAGGGAAACCCAGCCCTGGCTGAGCCAACCACATCTCCAATTTCTGACTTCCCTGAAGAACTCCTCACAGCTAATTACAGCCTCTGCCTCCTGACTTAGCTGGAAGTGGAAGTTGTTATATTTATTTACTGATACACTAATCCAGGTTGATTCTGAGGGTGTTTAAAATCAAGCCCACATTCATTTCAGTGCCCACACTGCCTCTGCAGAACAACACAGCTCTGAAAACCACATTAAAATCGTTTTTATTCTGCTTCCCAGTGCTTTAGTTTGGGTTTTCTTTTCCCTTGGATGTTAGGATTTTACCTGTGGGATCGAAGTCGTGGGTGCTGCTGCAGCGTTCAACCTTCTGCTTCTTGTCTGCTGGAGACTCTCTGCTCAGAATGCTGCCGTGTCTGGGCACAGAAAAAGCACAAAATCCTCACCCCAGAGCCCCCAGGAGGGCTCACACAAACCTCACCCAGCTCTGCCTGCTCACCAGAAATTCACGTTTAAACCCAGGCGTCGGGTTCGCTTAAAAAATTTATTCCCAGGCAGAATTCAAAGGGAAAAATGATCTCCCTTGCAATCTCTGGGAGGGGATCCAAGGTTCCAGAACAGTCCTGGTAACCTCCAGAATTGGTAACAGCAAGTGCATTCTCTTTATCGCTCAGCCTCAGCCCATATTTTATCTTAAAAGCCAAATAAATTTAACGGAAAAAACCCTCCTGAAATCTTAACTCTCCCAGGGAACTTTTAAATACCTCAGCATGCCAAAATTAAGGGTTTAATCACATCCTGGACCCTTTCCTTCCCTGCCCATCTCAAAGCTCAGGTAAGGTGAGCCCCAGCCAAGGACACCACCAATAAATCAATTTTTGGCACCTTATCCCCATCTGGATATTGATTTCCTCACAGCTGTAATGGGTACTACAAGCTGTGTTTGTATACATATATATTCTATATAAAAATATAATATTAATTTATTAAAATATAAAATTTTATTGTATATATTTTAATACAATGATATTTATATTATATACATAATTATAATATAATTTTTATATGATAGATTATATATTTTAAGTATAATAAAGATTTATAATTTAACTTATTGAATATAGATTTAATATAATTTTAATACATGTATATATTTAATTTTTATATATATTTTTTAAACTTTTAAAAGCATTCCCTCTACAAAAATGCTGCAACATAATTTACAATACAGATAAAAAAGCAAATTTCAGGAACTCACCTCGAAGGTTTTTTGAGAGGAAACCTGAAAATAAAAAAGAATTTTAATGAACTTTTATTTTTCAATATTAGGTTTGATAGCAACGTTAGTGCTTAAATACAAACAGTTATTTTACAATTCTGTGGTACCTTCTCAAAAAACAATCTCTATTTTCATGGAACTCCCTGAACTTGCAATCTTTGAGACAAGTGAAACAAAATTGAAATTCAATTACCTATTCCAAGTAGTATGATACATACAGATAACAAAAGCAACAAATCCAAAGTTGAAGGGAGAAAATGTATATTTGTGTTTTTAACTGAGGAAAACGGGGGATTTATGAATCCAGGATTTTATTCTCTTGAATTCCTGACAGAACAAGGTGGGTGCCCAGAACTACTCTGATAAAATACAATTATTTCCTTCTCAGAGTCACAAGTTCAGCTCCATTCCTACTCGAGTTATGGTTTGGATCCTTCAGCTGGAAGGTAAAACACACATTTAGAGCTGTGCGAGGCAAGAACAGGTAACTTAAATCACTTTTTGTTCTAAATGAAGACTCCACAGATGGTTTATAGCTGATTATTTCCCCCTATATATATAATAATTATTCTTAATGTATTTTCTCCTATTTATATATATATTTTCAATATATTTTTCACTTCAAGAAGTGCTGGGGTGAGGGATTAGAGGGAAGAAATTCAAGCCTGTCAGGAATTTCAGGGAAAAAAAATCCTGGATTCAGAAATCCCACGTTTCCCTCAGTTAACAATTCGAACACCACAGAGGTTCCCTGGGCAAAAAATGACCTTTTATCTTTTAATATTATTGGTTGATGTTATGTTTTTGTTGAAACAAAAGCCCGTTTGTTCACGACCAACATCATCATCAATGATCCAAGGTCTGGATAAGGGAAGGAAAACAGGAGAGGGACGAGGAGCAGCTCCAAAGCCAGGCTCAGGGGAAAGGAGGCTGGAGCCAAGGAAGGGTTGGAACCTTCTCCCAGATGAGAGGAAGGATGACAGGAACAGCCTCAGGCTGGGCAGCAGCAGGGATTACCCCATGGAAAGGGTTTTTGGACACTGGAGGGGCTGCCCAAGGAGGTCTGCAGAAATCCACACATCAGGATCACAATCTGAGCTCCTGAGCTCAGCACTGGCCCCATCCCAGAGCTGCTCCCACACACAGAACCAAACCATTCTCCCAGAGTTTTCCAGACCAAGATTCCTTTACTGGCAGCAAAAAACTGCCCCAAACACCCCTCCTGACACCTCCTTCCCTCGGGAAGGATGAGGAGAACATCAGGCTGTGCCAGAGGAGCCTCAGGCTGGGCAGCAGCAGGGATTACCCCATGGAAAGGGTTTTTGGACACTGGAGGGGCTGCCCAAGGAGGTCTGCAGAAATCCACACATCAGGATCACAACTGCCCCAAACACTCCTCCTGTCACCTCCTCCCCTCGGTAACTCCACCTCGGGTGGCCCAGGCAGGAAAAATCCCAGTCCTAAAGCTGCAACAACTCCCTCCCCATGACCTGAAAACCACGAGGCTGCTCCCGAGCCCTCTCCTGGAGCAAGAGCTGTGCCATGGAGTGTGGAAACACCCAGAAGTGGCCAGCCCCCACACGCCAATCCCCTGTGCAAACATGCACTAATATGGAACTCCACAACCAGCAGCTGATGACACATCAGGCAAGGGAAATTAAAATGTTGTCTGCCTGTTCCTGAAAATAATTATCCACAGCAAGACACTTGACATCTTTCAGATAACAGCATGGAGTTTAGCTGAACTACAGCAGCAGCTTCCAAATGAAGGGGGTAGATAGGGCCTGTGATTGCATAAACAGCAAAAAGTTAATTAATTGAAGGCAAGAGGTGGTAGTCCTCCTTCCTCCCACCCCCAAAAGCTCTATTTTCATCTCAAAACTCTGGGAAATCCACTCTGATTCAAATAAGAAACATCCTCTCCTCACTCTGCTCTACCTGCAAAGCCACATCATTTTAGCATCCAATCCATTTACAGATTTCAGCCACTGACAGCTTGGATCCCAAAGGAAAGCAAACAAAAGTCATCTCAGGCCAATCTAACCCTGCCTGAACCCTGAGCAGCCAACAGATGCAGCAGCAATCATGTTCCACTGAAAAGCAGAAAAGAGGAAAAAAAAAAAAAAAAGGAATCCAGGGAAAGACAGGAAAAGATGCTTAGGATGAATTACACCCCATTTTTTTTTTTATCTGATGGCATTTGCATTTTGAGCTGCATAAAAACCCCTGACACTACTGGGAAGTATTTTAATGAAGCATTTTAGTGACAAACTTTAGCCTACAGAGGTTCTTATCAGCACCCAGAAGTGCAGGCTCTGCTCCTGCAGAGTCTGTGGACAACACAAAGTGAGTTCAGTGTTGTACCTCTCGGGCTGGTTCAGAGCTCTTTATTATCTGTGACACACTAATGTCCTATTTTCCACGTCCACAAGTTGTGTAAAACCTTTCTGCTTATTATACCTAGGCTGGTGATTAATTATTTCGGAAGGAACTTTAAAGTTTTTGTAAATAAAGCAGCGCTGAAAACACTGGAATTTTTTCTGCGCTTTGACGTTACCGGTGGACATAAAATTCCTGTGGGGTGGGAGCCAAAATCCCTTGTCAGGAACACAGCTGTACTCACAGCTGGGTGGTACAAGGGGTCAGGAACCAGCTGGCTCTGGAGAATCCTCCTCCCTGGGAAGAGACCCCAGCCCAGGGCTGTGCCAGGCAGCTCCAGGAAGCACTGGAGCCCCTCGGCCACCCACCAGCTTCCCGAGGTTCCTTTGGTCCCAGACAAGATGGGAGGGAGGCAGGGACACTGTGGGGAGCAGGGACAGGCTGGGGAGCAGGGATGGAGGCAGGGACAGGCTGGGGAGCAGGGA
>VXBQ01008988.1:3170-22268 GCA_013400175.1 Phainopepla nitens | reverse complement strand
ACCTAATAAAACAAATGCTTAGACCAAATTTGTTTCAAATCCACTCTGGTCAGATGTATTGTTATCTGAACCCTTTGACCCTATGCTGGGCACCAAATAAGGTTGTTGTGGTTTAGGAATAGTGTTCTCTTATGTAGTGCTCCCATTGAATCACTTCAAACCAAGCGTCATTCACTCATTCATCCCTCTCCCTGCCATGAGATGGGGAGGAGTATTGGAGGTACAAAAGGTAAAGATTATGGGTTGAGGTAAGAGCAATATACTGGAAACAGCAATGAAGTAGGAAACTAACAGTAACAGCAACAATATTAATAATGGGGTGTACAAGAAATGATTCACATACAAAAAAGCTGATCACACACTAATCTACCACACATGAACCTGACAACATCTACATCTAGTTGAGGTACATCTACACTCAACTGCAAGAGATGCCCTTTCCCTGCCCATGGCAATGATGTGAGGTGGTAGAGAATACCCACTTGGCTATTGCAAAAATTATCTCTGTCCTGTCTGTAACCAGGACATAAGTGCAGTGCACTATATATATACTGGAGTACACACAACTTAAAATGTGTTAGGTATTTTCAAGCTTGCAAGAAAAGTTCCTGTTTGAACTGCTTGCTTGCTTACCCCATACACCACATCCAGGAGTAGCTTCCTAGTCAGACTCTCACCCAAACCTTCAAAGCATGCAACAAATCAAATCAGACTTATCTTAGAGACTTAACTCATAAGAAATCTTCACTGCTCCCACTCAAAGTTCACCAGGAAATTCATGATGAAGCCCAGAAAAGACAAACTATTTTGGTTGTGAATTACATAGAAACTGTAAGGACAGCAAAACTGACTAAACAATCTTAAAGGCATCTGTATCACTTTATTTCAGAAAAAAAGCTTCTCGTCATAGGATAAGTGACATACCACCTACAATAACACTTTTCTCCACAGTGTCTACAGCCTCTTGTCCTTCACAGCAAAATTTGTGAAATGAAGATAAATTTTAAAAGTTTCCTGGTTTTTTATACCAAACTCTTTCTATTTAATTAATTAACTGCCTTCTCAACTTCTATTCTTGTACTTGACTTCTTTTATAGTCCTGCTTTTCAGAGAAACTTTCCAAAGAAAATGAGGCTTACACAACCATTGCCTGGGTATTTGTTTTCCAAACTGCCTCAAGCACATCCTCTTCCCAATGTAAACCAGTTTTACAACAGGATAAAAAACTCAGAGTTAATTTAATTGCAAAAGGTTTCAGGAAAATAGTTGCATAAATGGAAAAGGAAATCCCTGCACGTGACTGCTGAATTTAGCCAGATTTTGCAATCCAATATAAGAGACAAAGTCTTAAAACACTAGGTATTCCTAATTAAAGATGCAATCATACTATGATGCTGGAAAACATGGAAAGTGATCACCATTGACCCTTAAATGTCAGGGACAAGATAAAGTTCGTAGTCCATGAAGATGAACAACTAGTATCAGTCCTCCTGGAGAGATCACGATAGGACACACAGCTTTGTCTTGATTTCAGCTTTCAGTAGTAACAGCCAGTACCTTCTGTGTAGACAATCCTTACTCTGATTTGTGCTATCTGGAGGTCTTGGAAAGCAGGGAATGAAGGTCAGCCTCCAAAGACTTTTTTACAAAAGAGAAATGGATGTAAGCTTGAGTGAAAAAGGAGCACAATGTAACTTATGCTAAAGGTTTAGTTAGGGTCTACAGTCATCCACATAATGATTTGGAAAACATCTTACCAAAAATGAGGACATATCTCTAAAAGGCTCCCTATTGTCCAGCTGCAAGAAATAAATGGATTGTCCTGGGACATCTGAATTTCATACAACATGCTTAGCATTTGGCAGACGAATCATGTATGAAACTTTTTAAATAGAAAATACCTCTGACAGGCAAAATCAGAAAAGGCAAATGGAAGGAGACTCTAGGACCCTTAAGGACCATTTATACTTGTGAGTTGACGCTGGATGGATGCCAGGCACCTACCAAAGCCACTCACTCCCTCCCCTTGGCAGCTGGATAGAGGAGAGAAAATCTAATGAAGGGTTTATGGGTTATGATAAAGACTGGGAAAGATCACTCTTCAAATACCATCATGGGCAAAAACTACGATTACCTAGGCTTATGTGTTATCCACAGTATAGATAAGAAGGGCAACAGACTGTGATTGCTATGGTATAAAAGCAAGTAATTTTTATAGATAGCTCATCATGAGAAATTAAGCTGGATGTTTTTGTGCTGGACTTCCAAGTACCAAAAATTCATTTGGACATAATTGAGTACAGCCTTTATTAGGGAAGAAGTGAGAATAAAGAAAAATTAGACAAACTATATAAATTACAACTTTAAAAAATGAATACATAGCTTTCAGAAAGGCAATTGCATAGACTAAACTTACTAATAGTTTACAAACACACACTTGCTTAAACTTACAGTTACACTTTCTTAAAGCAGGTAAATTAAAGATACAAAGAAATAAATTTTTGCAGCACTGATTGAGTTTTTAAAAATTCTTTTATAAAGGTATCTATGTAATGTTCATGTTCCTGTCAGATAATTTCAAACAGATGACTAGAACAAATCACTAGTATTTCTACCTTGCAATAGCTGCTGGATGACTGAGTTTCGAGATTTTTCATAGATGATCATATACTCTTGTAATCAATCAAGCATAACTGGAATGATTGTTCAACATGGGAAGACAACATGATTCCACATGTAACTTATCTTGGCTTCCTAGATCACAGAGCAGTTTGCAGTTAATAGCTTTTTCATCTACAGGCCTATTTCAGCTTTGGAAAGCAGTGTAGTAAGGCATATTCTAAAATGCAATACTCTGAAGAAGACAGAAATAGAAAAGACAGCTCATGACAAATGTTACTACAACTTACCGTACTTATCATAGAATCAGAAAACACTAAGGTTGGAAAACAGCTCCAGGATCATCAAGTGCAACCTTTGACTGAACACCACCATGTTAAGGGCCAAATTCAGTTCTTTCTTGAACACTTCTTTCTTGAACCAGCAACGGTTAACTCTACCACTTCCCTGAGCAGCCCATTCCAATATTTAACCACACTTTCAGTAAAGAGATTCTTTCTTATATCCAAAATTAACCTTCCCTGACACAGGTTGAGGCCACTTGCTCTTGTCCTGTCACTAACTGACTTTGAGAAGAGACCAGCCCCATCTTGCTACATCCTCCTTTCAGGTAGTTGTAGAGAGTGATCAGGTCTTCCCTGAGCCTCCTTTTCTCCAGGCTAAACACCTCCACCTCCCCCAGCTGCTCCTCATATGACCCTACTCTCTACACCTTTCACCAGCTCTGTTGCCCTTCTTGGAGACAACATTCCCACACCTCAGTGTCTTTCTTGAAGTAGAGAGCCCAGAACTGAACACAGCACTTGAGCTGGGGCATCACCACTGCACAGGGGGACAATCACTGCCCTGCTCCCGCTGGCCACACCACTTCTGATAAAGACCAGGATGCCATTGGCCTTCTGGGCCACCGGGGCACGCTCTGGCTCATGTTCAGCAGCTGCCAGTCAGCACCCCCAGGTCCTTCTCTCCCGGGCCACTCTCCAGCCACTCTGTCCCCAGCCTGCAGCGCTGCACGGGGCGATCCAAGCGTAGGAACCAGCCCCGGCCTCCCTGAGCCCACAGCACCGGCCTCGGCCCCCGGCCCGGCTGTCGCTCTGCAGAGCCTGCCCACGCTGCAGCAGAGCAGCGCTGCTGCCAGCTCAGTGCTGTCTGCACACAACTGAGGGCACGCTCAGCCCCCTCACCCACACCATCAGCACAGACATCAGCAGGACCGGACCCACCGCTGAGCCCTGGGGAGTCCCAGTGGTGACTGAGCACCACTCACCCCACGCTCTGGGCCCAGCCTTCCAGTCAGATCTTAACTCACTGAAGACTGCACTTGCCCAAGCCAAGGACTGCCAGCTCCTCCAGGAGAATGCTGTGGGAGATAGTGCAAAGGCTCTGCTGAAGTCCAGGTACACAACATCCACAGCCTTTTCCTTATCTACTAGCCAGGTCACCTGGTCACAAAAGGAGATCAGGCTCGTCAAGAAGGACTCGCCATTTCTAAACCTATGCTGACTGGACCTGATCCCCTGGTAGTCCTGTATGTGGGATGAGACTGCACTCAATATAATCTGTTCCATAACGCTCCCTGGCACTGAGGCCAGGTTGTCAGGCTTGTAGTTCCCTGAATCCTCCTTCCAACTCTTTCTATAGTCATGCTGGCCAACCTTCAGTTGTCAGGGACATCCCCAGTTAACCAGAACTCATGATAAATGATGAAGAATGCCTTGGCAAGCTCTCCTGCCAGATCTCTCAGTACCCTTTGGTGAAACCCATCCATCCCCACAGACCTGTCAGTGTTTAAGTACCTCAGCATGCCACTACTTCCTCCTGCATTGCAGGGGGTTTGCTCTGCTCCCTGTCCCTGTCTATCAGTCCAGTGGATTGGTTGTCCTGAGGATAACAGGTCTTTATGTTAAAGACTGATGCCAAGAAGGCATTAAGTACCCCAGCCCTTTCCTCATCCTTGCTGACAAAGCTCCTCCCGCCCCATCCAATAAAGGATCATCCACCTGGTCATACCACATGTAGGTGTTTTCTCTCCGCTGCCCGCTGGTACTAATGCCAGGCTTTAACACTCTCTGCAAATGGAGATCTGGACAGCTGCATGCTTCTGAGGGAGTTCTCTGGGTCACCATGCTCCTTCTAGCAACAGCTTTCAACCATATGGAACCCACAACTGGGCCTGTTCTACTTGGGTGGGCAAAAACCACCACCTGAGCTCACCTGAGGAGCTGGGGGGTGCCTGTGCTCTCCTACATGCTCTGCTCATAAAAGCTGCTGAGATAAGTGCTGCACCCTTGTCTGAATTAACTGTACTTCTTAATACCACATACATTGTCCTCTCTCTTACAAATTACATATATTGTCCTCTTTCTTACAAATTCTATTGTTGATCTTGCCTCAAGTTTTAGACATTTATTTCTCAGCCATAAGTTCAATCACACACAGTTTCAGGCTGCTACTCCCTTCTTATTATGCAAGTACTCATGCTTGCATCATTGTAACACACATTATAATAGAATAGGAGTCAGAAAATAACTCTAATTCTTTCTTGTTTAACTTGTTAAAAAGATATAACTAGTGAATCTGGACATTATTCATGCTATTTCAGATGAACATAACTTAGTAACAGAATCCCTTTCTTTGCATATTAGTTTTAAGAGCTACTAAGCATCTAAAAAATCTCAGTTCAAAATTATTCAGTACTTTCTCAAAAAACTTCTGACAGATACAGTCATAGATAAATAAGATAAAGATCTTCTGTGGTGTAGAAATAATGACAGAATAGTAACAATTAGTAGAGAAAACATTTGGTAGAGAAAACTACAAAATCCTGTTGCTTCTCATGTACTTTTCACTCAAGTATGTTTCATTTATATGACTTTGGAAATGTAGAAAATAATTTCCTTTTGACATCCTATCAAGATGTTTTAAAACTACTGAAAATGCTTATTTATTATAATGCACTTACTTTTTTTTTTTTTTTGCTTACATTATTTCACTGTTCCAACAAACTTTCAACAGCTGCTATCAGAAGCAGAGAGAAGGTTAATGTATTACTTAACCAAAATACAGCATTACTTTCTAGCTGCAGTGGTTCTGGGAACAAAAGCCATTACATACTGCCAAAACAAGTCATCTCTTTACATAAAACTGACAGAATGTAAATAGGAGATTATCCCTTAGAAATTAACAAGAACTGTTTAATCACAGTGTGGGCCAGTTTCTGGTGACCATGGCCTCCATAGAGGCCCACCAAAATCCTCTGGAATTCTTCATTTCTTAGGAGATGTCTTTAGGGAAAGTTTTCAAGCCCTTTCTCTTACATTTGTATGAATTAGTCTTTGAGGGAAGGATGGAAAGACAACTTCTGCTAATCACAAATACCAGTGCTACATTGTTTCTTTAAAAAAATTATACACATATCCCTTTGCCACAACAGAAAGAGCCACTGCAAAAATGAATTATACAAGGAAAGGGATCTGAGCTGAATTACACATCTCACTAAGAAATGAAATGTTAGATTACATCTTCATAGACTAACTTATGCCAAAATGTAAACATGTTTACATTGCAGTAAAAATACTATACTGTATAAACAGTGAAATGCATTTCTCTTGTTTACATTAGGAATAAAACTCAGTACAACCATTGCATGCGAACAACAACAAGCAATGAGGAATCCAAAATTAACTCTGGAGCTATACAAGATAATCAATACTCACTGTTGCCAAATGTATCTCCTCTGAACTGCCATGTTCTGAATCTCTAAACAATTATCTTACTTTTTGTACTTAAAACACTGCAAATACTGAAATTCTAGGTTTTGAGTTTATTATTTCCCCTCTCTGCTCTTCAGATGAATTTCACAGATGACAGTAAAAAATTTAGTTTGATTCAATTAATCTCCCCTTTGATGAATACTAGACACTAGGAAACAGAGATGGATTCCAAGAGAACAGGAATATTCTCGAAATTATGGGAATTGGGCTAAACAACAAGGCAAAACCTGCATTTTCAGGAAATACAGCTCTCCCTACCTTACCCAGAGTAAGTTTAACTAAGTTTAACTGTGAACTGAATTTTAAATGTTCTTCTATTTTAGGATACTATAATTTGTGATTTTTTTTTATTTCTGCACTTGGAACTAATGGTGTATACAACGCATCTAAAGAACACCACTGAACCATAGAATCATAGAATCTCTGGAGTTGCAAAAGACCCACCAGATTCATCGAAGTCCAACTCCTGGCCTTGCAAGAGACACTCCAAGAGTCACATCATGTGCCCAAGAGCACTCTCCTAACACTTCATGAACTCAGACAGACTTGGTGCACTTCTCTGAGCAGCCTGCTCCAGAGCCCAACCATCCTCTGACTGAAAAACCTTTCCCAGATGTGTAAACTAACTGCCTCCTGACTGAGCTTTATGCCATTTCCTTGAGTCTTGTCAGTGGTCACCACAGAGAAGAGATCAGCACCTTTTCCTCTGCTTCTCCTCATGAGGATTTCCATCTCCTCCAGGCTGAATAAACCAAATGAGCTCAGCTGCTCCTCATAAAGCTTTCCTTCCAAACCCTTTACCATCTTCAAAAGTCTCCTTTAGATACTCTCCAATAGGTTAATGTCTTTCTTATATTGTGGTGCCCAAAACAACACCCATTATTATTCAAGATGGGGCCCAATCAAGTGCAGAGCAGAGTGGAACAATCCCCTCCCTTGACCACCTGGTGATGCTGGGCCTGGCTGGCTCTCCTGCCTGTTAAGGCTCATTACTGACTCATATTCAACTTTCCATTAACCAGGATTCCATGTCCCTTTCCACACCACTGCTCTACAGCCCCTCACTCCCTGGTCTACGCACACATCCAGGGTGGACCTATCACAGGTGCAGAATCCAGCACCTGACCTTGTTAAACTCCACACAACTGGTGACTGACCATCTAATGTGTTGAGGTGTCTCTGAAGGGCCTCTCTGCATTCAAGGGAGACAACAGTGCCTCCCTATGTAGTGTCATCTCTAGACTTACTTTCAAGTTCTGCATCCAAGTTCTTAATGAATATGTTGAAGAGAACTGGTCTGAGGATGGAGCCCCATGGAACCCCACTTGTGACAGGACACCAGCCTGACATCATCTCATTCATCATAACCCTTTGTGCCTGACTCATGAGCCAATATTGCTCACCCATTGCATGATATGGTTATTCAGCTGGAAGCCAAACATTTTGTCCAGAAGGATACTCCGAGAGGCAGTACCAAAAGCTTTGCTGAAGCCCAAAAAGATTATATCAACTGGCTTTCCTAGGTCATGTAGGTGGGTTACTCTGTGATGACATGGATACAGAAGTAAGTATGAAGATATAGATGACATTTACTTCCCCGTAAGACTGTCTTTCACATACATTTTTTTTTTTATTTTAGGGTAGCTGTCTGTGTTTTCACATTTCCCCATCCAGCCTACAACAGGGTCTGGAACTTTCCTTTTACATCAGGTTCTGAGTTACGTGAGCAACTTCTTTAGCAGTGTCCCAACTTTTTCAACACCACCATCTCTTCTCACGAGAGTCCTTATTTTGCAAGTCTGCAAACAACTCTGTGCAACCTCTTTTCCCGCAGTCAGTCATTCTACTCCCTTATCCCTTTTGTTCTGCCAGATGAATCACTCTGGATGCTAATATGCTGCTCTCTCCCGTAAGATAGGTGAAGATGAGATGCTGGCATGGCTTAATTGTTCAAATGTTGCATGACATTGTTTGAAAGATACGAAGGTATGGCTATGCTAAATAACATCAACAGCTTTCATGTGTCACCTATTTTCTTTTGAGTTTCCTATTTTCCTATAAAATCATAAGACTCTAAGCTAAAAACTCCCAAAACACAATTTTTCACAAAGTTCTCATACCAGAAAATAGAAAAGGAAACTAAACAGAAATGACAGCACACTTCAAACTTCAGCAATCAGATGTCTTACTTCTGCACTACCTAGTCTATGCAGAAATTGAAAGTTTACCTATACAGCTAAGAGATTAAGAAAGGATTAAGATTAAATAATACATTGTATATTCACTAGACACCAAAAGATGTATACAGTTGGTAGTTAATGTATCTTCAGTAATTAAAAATTCAGCTATATGAATACTGCAATAATTTAAGTCTTTTAATTATTCATTTCCAAGTGGCAGAAAATATTATTATTTAAAAATAGCATACAAGATGCAAGTCATGAAAAATGGATGTGAAATAGCAATCTAAGACTTGAGCTCACTTTAAGCAAAACTATTAATGTGAAAAAATTCCTACCAAATTCAAGTCAGTGCAAAAAGAAATTTCGTGACCTGTTCCGCCAATTCTTAATTCTCAGTTTTATTCTCTCTGAAGTATACTAGCAAGCTGTATAAACTCAAAACAAAAAAAATGAAAAAAGATAAAAGAGGAAAAATCAAATCACAAAGGAAAAAATCAAGTTCTTTCTGAACCACTCCCTTTTCCCTTCTTTTTCCTCCTCTAATCTTTCATTTTCTGCTACACTCCCCCTCCCGAACTTCCCAGTGAAAATAAATGTCAGATGGCATCCTCTAAAGTCAGAAAAATAATCTCTAACTGCATTTTACTGAATTTGCTGCCTAATACATCTCCACAGTGAAACTAACATTTAGAATCTATCATATCAACATAGTCATCATGATCCAAGCTGCAAATAATAGAGAATGTCACTGTCAATTTTGCTTTCTCACACTTCCTTTCCTTCACTTCATCTGATTTTAATAATCCTTGTCAAACCACAAACAGTCCAAATTACCTTCTTGACACAGAAGCTTTCAAGGAAAAGACAGAATCTCAACTTTCATTTAGTGACTACAAAAGCAAGCTGTCCAACTGGACAAATATTATTTTCACTCTTGACAATCTCTGTAGTAAAGCATGCTTTTTAATTTTCACTGAAGCTGCCAAGGGTTTCAGATAAGCTTCTTGTTCAGCGTAGATTGACTCACAGGATTAGCAAACCAACAACTGTAATTGTGTTTAAAAAAGCCAGCAGTTTTGAAGAAAAAAAAAATTTCAAGAAATGACAGTCACATGTCATCAGCTAACTGAGTTAAGAAAAAGATTACACAAATAATTTCAATTTAGTAGATCTCATAGGATGTTTCAAGATCATTTTACATTTCTAAGATTGACCAAATGGCGGTTCCTAACAGTGTAATATAAATCAGAATTTCAAGGAGGACAAATTTATATTCATTGACACTAGCAACAGTCTAAAATAGGTTAGCATTTGACAACAGGAAATACATTCAAGGAAAATAAATTCTGTAGAAGGATGTCATCTGTAACCATTTTCCACTCTGCTGGCTTGTTCTCAAAGTAAGCTCAACACTCTGCTTCACCTGTATCAATTTAAAACTAATTGATTTCTCTGATGAGGCACAGTATTGTATAATTAGCATTATGTTTTAAGTTTATGTGATTAATCAAAGCACAATACATTTTAAAACAAAGTATTTTCTTCACATAGACACACTAATTATCTCTAACTATATAAAAGTCTATTGCTTTCAGTATTTTAGCTGAAAGTTGTAATCAGGTTTTGAAATGCTACTAGCTAGGACAAAAGAAAACATAATAACCAAGATGCTTCCCATCAGAAGACTTATGTGAAGTACTTGTTCAAATACCTCAGATGAATGTCTCGTGCACAGACTTAATTTAATCAGAGCCATTTTAAAATATTCTTTGACAACTAGTCAGGATATACCAAAGCAATAAAAGCCCATCTTTGACAAATCTGTAAAACCACAAAAAAATGCAGAGACATATGTACAGATGGTGTAGAAAGTTCCACAGCAAGAGAATTATGATTTCTACTATTACAAAAGCCTTGAAGTGCTCTTTCAACAGTTTGGGCTCATAACTGGCTCTTCATGAAGACTCACTCATCCTCAAGGCCAGACATCTTCCTGATTGCCTTCTAATTCTGTTTTTCTTCCAGTGAAGAGTAAGTTTGAGGAGCTTACTGTTTTCCTTTAGCACGCCTACTTAAAGCACAGCCTTGATACTCATCAGTATATTGATTCTTCCACAGCTCTGCATCAGATTGATCTGCATGTTCTATTCTTAAAAAAGTATCTGATCAAGAGACCACTTAAAGGAGGAAAAAAAAAAGTAATACACAGACCAATGGTATTGTCAGTTTTAATTAAAAGGACATTGATTTAAGCCTCTTTATGTGAAGTGCTTAGCCCTGACTATAACTTGACTTCTAGTTAATTATCAGTTTATATTCAGAGCAGAGCTCATGACTGCTGCCAGATAGCTTTATACATTAAAAAAACCCACATGTTATATATGACTTAGGGTTTAAACACCACTGAAGAGAACAAAAATAGAAGATACGAAAGACATCTGTAGAACACTATATTAAAGTACAAATCTACTGACTGATATGAAAGTAGGTCTACACCACATCTATTTAGTGGTAATCAAACTAATTGCAGAAAACACACCTTGTGTCTAACTGGTTTTCAGTTCTGTAACTATAAGGGAAGATTAAGAAAAATTTTAAGACAGAGCCTTCTCACTAATTCACAAGCCACATAAAAATCATTTTTCCACCTAGTTTCGCCGTAGTAGCCTTTATCTTCCCAGAACATCCTCTCCACATTTTGATTCAGTTTTGTGACTTGACAACTTACATTATAACATATTACATCTTTATTTCTTTGCAGGAAGTACAAGTCATGATGCTACAAAAGCAAAAGAACACATCAAGCATCAACTTTAAAGAATATTTATCCCCAGTATTTTTCCATTGCTGTTGAAGAAGATTGAAAGGAAAATAAAGGAATAGCTACAGTGAAAGGAACTTCCTTCTTATCAAAAACATCTTAAACAATACTTTTAAGCTCCAGTCTGAATCTCCTTATCACAGAGTAACAAAGAGTCCCATAGCTGCCAGCTCATGAAAGAAACATCCTGCATTCATGGTGAAGTTCATTTACCTTTATACTGTTACTACATATGCCATGGAAATGCCACATGAGCATGGTTCAAGTACTCAGAGATAGTTCTAATACATTCAGCCACCTCTTCTGGGAAGATGCTGTGTCAAGAATATTATTTCAAGATATGATAGAGGCAAGAGCACAAAAAGGGAGAGAATTAATAATTACTAAATGCATTCACACTGAGAAAAAGAAATAATAATTTGGAACCAGACCAGGTCATAAATTACTGTGCAAAAAAGAAAGACAATCAGCTGATTTGTGATGCAGAAAGGGCTTCCTCGTTCATATTTTAAAAAAACTACTATAAAATTTATATTAGATTCTTTAATGCCAAAACCACTTAGCCTTTGGTTTCATGATTAAGAGGGCAAGTGTTCATAAATATCTTGTAATTAAACACCCTGCACTGCATTATTTCTTACATAATTACAAGACTTAAATGACTCATGCAAGAAGTGGAACTACAGTGTAAACAATGTGCACTACTTGCCTCTTACATCATAACGAAACTCCACTGAAAACTAAAGATAAATTTTTGGTTTTTTTGAAGGAAGACTACATTTCAAGGTTATAGAAAGACAGGAGGACATCACAAACTAAAGGAGTAAATTTTTTTCCCAAGGTCACACTAACACTTTAGCAAATTTCTTTTCCCTTATGTTAATTTCAAAGAATTGTACAGTTTACAGAAATAATAATAAGCCATACAAAATTCAAGGAGGAAACTTATATTACAATCAAATTTTTAGGATTTACTCTGTATCTACCTTTACTCTACTTTTTAAACTGCCTAAATAACTAAATAATAATAAAGTAATAACTTTAGCAGAATATCCTTCAGAGGCATGAGCTGTCATCAAACCTATTTTTATATAATAGTTCAATAGTGAACCAGAGATTCAATTCTATTCCGTTACCTTGTTAGATAAATTATGCTTGTTGTGACCCAGTCAACAGCAAGGAGTCCCAAGCCAAGACTCCCTTCACTGGTACACCACCATGAAGCAGTTTGAAGGACATTACAAGCAAAACCAAAATATCCAATAAGAAAACTAATTAATGGCACATATTCTGAATAAGGAAGAAAGTGTTCAAAGCTGGAAGAGTGGGGTAGCATTTATTGAAATGACATTTTTCCTAGGTAAGCTGGTAATAAGTGATATCACAACACTCTTATGCTAATCTCTGGAGCTAAACATTACTCAGAAAGTTTGTTCCAAATAAGTGAATCAAAAGTCAATAGCTCTGCAAGGGTATTTAACAAATAATTTGATTTTTAGAATCAAGGCAGACCAGAATGATTCCTGCATTTTTTTCCTCTATCACAGTGTGCACCAGGGATAAGTTTATTACAGTACAAGCACAAAGAGAGCTGTATTCCTCACCACTCCCTATATTTACATTACCTGGCATAACTTACATGCACCCAGTCAAGTGGCATCTTAAGAATTTAAAACATTATAGAGACTACTATCATGATTTCAAACAATCCACTTATTTCTAGTACTAGTAGATGATTTAGCTCTCTAAATCAATTATTCTTGGCATGATCACAACATTTTATTCAAATTAGGTTTTTGCACTATTACACACTAATAGTAACACAATAAAAAGAATGGTGAGAAGTTTATTGACTGTACTGAGAAAAGAGATTCAGACAAGTAGAACAAGAGACCACATTTTCTGACCCTTTTTTCACAGGATCCTACCAACCTTCTGTACCAGCCACTTAGCCCATGCAAGCCCATTTATCCCAATTTACCAGGCAGCTGTATGAGCACTGATGGTGGCATGGGGCTGAAGTGAGTGACTGTTGCAGGCCTGACAACTTGGCAGCAGTACCAGTTTATGCCAGATTAAATTGACAAAATGATGATGAAAATAATAGACAGCCTGCATTAGACTTACAGACCTTGAGAAATTATCTCTACAGAGGTACTGAAAGGACTGTGTTTACACATGCATGCTAAGATACCTGAACAGACAGTTCTATTACATTTAACAGCAACAAAATGGGAAAGCATATGTAAAAAATAACAGAAACTCCCCCACTCATCTACTTTTGTTTCACATATTTTAAGTAATTAAAAATCTTTTAATAAGGCTTTCTGTATACTCTTTGTTTAGGCAATAGTGTTCAATAAAAATAAAGTTGTCCTTTATGAGGAAAATAATTATGAATTCTCAATACTTCATGGGGTTTTAGCAAAAGTACTCCAGGACTTCAGTTCCTGTCACTTGTAAGTTCCATACAAAAATCAGCAAAGACAAAAGCAAAGGAAGTTTGAAAGAACAGCATGTAATTTTGACAACAGGATAGCCCCTGTTCTTTGACAAATACTCTTACATATGTGTTTTATATAAAAAAAGACAACAAAGCCTGTACTGTTTCCATTGCTTTTATTATTTTTCTGAAAACAGAGGATACACAAAAAAATCCAACAAAACAAAAACCTCAAACCCCAACCCATCAACCAACCAAAACCCACACAAAACAAAACCCAAACAAAAAACCCAAAACAAAGCAATAAAAAAAAAGTATAAAAAATGACAGTAAGGTTCTAACTCCAGCCCACAAAAGCCAAGAAATTTAAAGTTAGTCTGACATTCAATCCTTAAATCATGCAAGGGTGCTTCTTTTTTTTTCAAAAAATGACAATGCAAGGTAATGACATGTTGTCAGCCCTAACTTTGAATTGCCTGAAGTTTGTCATTTGGTGTTTGTGTCACAACCTTAATGTTATTTAAATGTAGTTTTTAGTATCTATTATTTAAAAAGGTCTACTTTATGACAGCAAAAAGCTTTGATGGAATAAACCTCAAAGTACACTGTAGTGCTGGTATGCCACTTCATTAGAAGTAGTGCATAAAACATATGCTGTTGACAAATCTAATTCATTAAAGTTGAGGTAGAAGCACTTTAAAGCAACTGGATGGCATCATTAGCTACAGTTCCTTTCATAAATTATTCCTCTTTTTTCTTTTGAATGATTTTGTCAGTGTTTCCTTTTCAGACCAGGAATGTTTTTGCGTTAAAGTTCAATACCTTCAACATACTTGGACAAGTTAAATAAGTAACTTATTTGCAAACACTGAAACTGTAAGCTGATTATTTTACTCATATTAACTAAAGAGGAATAAAATTAAGCAATAATGCATAAGAGTTTCAGCCTTATCAAACATAAAATTTTAAAATTAAGGGAAGTAGAGATTACCTAGTAAAACAGAGTACCACTGGCAGCATTTTGCATTGCTATTGAGATAACTTGGATTTGATATTGAATTGAATTCTGCAAGAGAAAAGATTAGGCACATCACAGAGCTGAAGGCTAGATGACATATTTAGTTATAAGAGGAAGGAAGAGTTGCTAACTACGTTACTTGGAGTTTAGGGTAAAGATCAAAATTGGTACAGGAACTAAAGACTAGGTCCATAAGGTCCATAAATTAAGCAGAGCTGGTATTTGAAGCATGGCACATCAGAGCCACCTTCCAAAAGCAAAAACACTTAACTAGTCTAAACCTGATCAAATTCCATCTCAGAATACTTTTGCCTGCAAGAACATTTAAATTCTTGTCTTCAGATCAGAAAGAATGAAGTCCTATCACTGAGGTGTTTAAAAACCAAACCACAGTGCAGGAACTTCAGTGAATATCTAAACAATAAAGTGAAAAAGGATGCTTTTGAGGAATAAATATATACAACTTATTATTAAATTCCACTAATAACATATTCAAAGAAATTCGAAACTACATTGTACACACAGAAACTGAAAACTAAAAAATAAAAGTTTCTTAACCAAGGATTTTTTACGTAACACAATTTTCCTTTTAATTTCTTATAAAGCGACCTAAAAAACAAAACAAAACCAACAAACAAACAAAACCAACAAAAAAAAATCCTACAGGAATTTATGCATAGAATAGATAATCACACTTCAATATGTCAGTACCTTATAAAAATATTTTCTAATCAATTACCTGGATTAGCCAAGAGTGCTGTCTTATTAAAGAAAAGCCCATGACTAGCAGATTACATCATCCTATATATTTTTAGACAGACACATGTACTCATACACCTCTTCAACTAGATTAAATGCCTCAGATTAATTCTATACCATCTCCTGCAGAGACAAAATTATTCCAACATAACACGTTTTGTGAAAATTTAAGAGGTGGATGTCTTACCCTGAAGAGTAACTTAAATATGGAAACACTTAAATATGGAAACACTTCCACCTAAATATGGAAACACTTCCAAATAGGCCACACTAAGGCCTATTTTATGCCTCCAAGGATTGCAGCAAATGACAATCTGGAAGCATCTCTCAAACCAGACAGACTAATTTACTGCAAAAGTTCTTTGAGAGACAACATACTGTCCATTTCTAGTTCTCTATGCTTGAATACCCAAATTTCCTTCTAAAGGTGTGCAAATGCTCTGCTTAATATGCCTGATTAAGTCATCCTGCCAACTCTGCCACTTGTAGCAGTGTAGCAAGAGAAGACTCTCGGTCAGGCATGAGAAACATGGCAGTTATTACGTGTATGACTATTATCAGAATTAATGCTAAGACAGCATCTAAATTTGTCAATCCAGTATGTAATACAAGTGGGTCTAAAGGGTTGTAATACCAGAGGCTTGGCTAGAAACACACAGGTTTACAGTCTTTGGCCTCACAGAATGTACAGTTACACAGCAACAAAGTACCTACTGAACAACTTTAGGATTTTATCTCTGTATGTGTGGATGTCCTTTTTTACTTAAATCTCCAAAAGTGAGTTTTCCCTGCCTTTGGGTTGGACCTAGCCTGCAGGCATCCCTGCTGGGGAGCAAGAGGAGGTGTCTCACCCAGAAGCTGCCTGCAAGTTCGGGAGACCAGTCTGCTGAGTCTCCAGCAACATTTTGTATCCTTTTGCAGGCCAAGGTGCATCAAAGTCAATCACAATGATCAGAGCTCTCCCATCTCTGGAATACATCAATTATGCAACCATCCAGTTCCTCCTGCAATTCCTACCTGGTGTTCTTACCTTAAGCGGGACACTTCACACCACCTGTTTTTATCTTAGGACAAATCAAATGATCTATCAGAGACAATCAAAAGGGAGGAGATGTGTGTGTTGGAGGCAGGAGGAGGAGAACGGCACACAAGAACCTTGCTGTCTTTTGTCAAGTCACATTTACCACGTTAGTCATCAGTCAGAAGATTAATGACACGCATGTCCAATATGCTATACATAAAATTTTCCTAATTAGTACTAATCGTCATCCTGCTCCTTTTCCATTTTGTTCCCTCTCCTGCCACACTGTCTTTACATGTATACGTTTTAGCTTTGCACCACCAAAACACGGGAAGAGTTACCTGCACAGGGGCAAGCAAGATCTGCTCATAACAGGTGTTCCACTTTAAGGGACAACTAAACAGTTAAAAAGAACCTCTATGAACGTCTGTTAACTGCTCAAACTTCCACTCAGCCCTGGGGAGACCTACCTGGAGAACAGCCTCCAGCTCTGGGACCTCCAGCATTAAAAGGGCATGGACCTGCTTGAACAAGTCCAGAGGAGGGTGACAAAGATGATCACAGTGCCTCTGCTGCGAAGACGGGCTGAGTTGGGGCTGTTGAAAGTGTAGATGAGAATGCCCTGGACAAAACCTTACCACAGTCTTCCAACACTTAAAAAGGAGCTTGTATTAAGTTGAAACTAGATGACCTTTAAGGTCTTTTCTAACCCAACCCATTCTATGAATCTCAACTTAAGTAGCAAATCAACATCTGATGCGCCTGTGTGGCAATCTTACATTCCAGTTACATATTGATAAAAAAACCAGAATTGTAACATTCTGTAGGGTATTTTGATACGTTCTTGTTCTTGTTGCACCTTCATTATCTACCCTATAATAATTCACACCACACTTTCTTCTAACTTCTCTTCAGTTTTTTTGTCCTTCTTCCAGCTACAATCATCTCTACCTTTTCCCTCTCGACTGACCTCAAGTACAGTGAACTGCAGAGAAGGTAGAAAGTGTACATTTAACGTATTACCCCACTGGTTTTATCATGTCGAACTTGATTTTCTAACGTCTGCAACCCCAAGTTCATGTTAATCTGCATTCTGGGCATGCTGTTGGCAGTTGCTTAGTCAGAAATAAAACTGGGGGGAGAGATGTGTTATTGCAGAGGAGAAAATATCCTGGAATATTCACAGTATATATAGATTGTACTTAACAACATCCCATTATTAGCAAAAACTTTACAGTATCTTCTAGCATTACCTAGATTTACCATTTTAAATGCAGTTACTTAGAGAAGAACACAATACCAAAAGAAAATGCATTTTACAGCCCAAAACCCCACCAATCAGCAAACACACTGTGAATCAGCTTATGGGCATTCTCAAAAAAAAAAAAAAAAAAAAAAGGTGAAAGGACTTTGATGAACGAAAAATTGCTGATCACATCAAAATGGAACTCCTATGTAGGGAAAAATATTATTAGAAGGTCATCAGGGAAACTAGGTCAATTACGTATTCCAGGTAGGTATATAGCGCATTTAGGACAGCGCAGAAGAACAGTAATATGATTAAGAAGGTCTAGGAAGCAGCAACAGATTAACTCATGTTAGACAATATAAAGAAACTTGAACTTTATGTGGTAGGAAAGTTAAGTAATAAAGGCAAAATAAATCCATTTCATACCTATATTTTAAAAGAAACAAACAATCAAAACCTTACTCCAAGACATGAGAGACTGAAAGTACACTAAAAAAAAAATACAGTTCACTAATTCGTTACTGAGTGAACCAATACAATAAACTCATGTACAGAAGAGTTCCTGAAAAAGCTGCTGAACACCATTCTGTGCTCTCTGTATTTGTCCATCATCATTGATTCACTGACATACATTAAAAGAAAGCGAGTTGGCAGAAAGGCAGATGAATGCAAGGAGATGTGAAGATGGGCTGAGCTTAGAACAGTCATAAAAATAAATGTACTTTGGAACAAAAATGGTTACATGAAAGAAAAACAAAGGATACGTCCTGAGAAGAACATGAAGATGTTTTTAAAGATAAGTATTCAGTTGTGATAATGGAGAGTTTATACAATAAGTACAGCTTGAGGAAAAGCAGCAATTTTCACAATGCTTGTTCTGCCTTTGCTGTATTCATCAGCTCACGAAAGAAACTACACGTATGTTTATAGAAAGATGATTACTACTAAGAAGCTCCTGTAGCTTCTGTCGATTTATATTGTATTATTTCTAATCCTTGTAATCCCTTATCACTACAGAAGAAAATTTAAATTCCTTTGGTTTTAAGAAGCCAGAGACAATGTTTCATACTGAAGAAAAAATGGACTTTAAGTGGCATAAAGTTAGATTTTTATCCACATGAAGGCAGTATGGAGACACTTCATGCTGCTTTAGATTTTATGACTGATTTTTCAGTGTAGTTTCAGGATTTTTTTTTTCTTACAAAGCTGTGA
>VXBQ01008987.1:0-32500 GCA_013400175.1 Phainopepla nitens | reverse complement strand
GTGCTGACCATGGTGGAAGCCACCACAGGATGGTTGGAGACCTACCCTGTACCTCATGCCACTGCCCGCAACACCATCCTGGGCCTGGAAAAACAAGTTCTGTGGAAGCATGGTACCCCTGAGAGGATTGAGTCAGACAATGGGACTCATTTCAAGAATAACCTTATAATCACCTGGGCTAGGGAACACAGCACTGAGGGGGTGTACCATATTCCCTATCATGCACCAGCTGCCGGGAATGTTGAACAGTGCAATGGCCTACTTTAAATCACCTTGAAGGCACTGAGTGAGGGGACTTTCAAGAACTGGAAGATTAACTTAACAAAGGCCACATAGTTAGTGAACACCCAGGGTTCCACTAACCAAGCAGGCCCTGCCCAATTTGAGCCCTTGAAAACCACAGATGGAAATAAAGTTCCAGTGGTACACATGAGAGATATGCTGGGAAAAACTGTTTGAGTTAATTCTGCCTCCAGCAAAGACAATCCCATCCGTGGGGTTGTCTTTGCTCAGGGACCAGGCTACACCTGATGGGTAATACAAAAAGATGGAGAGACCCGGTACCTACCTCAAAGAGATCTTGTTTTAAAATGAACTACCCATGACACTACTTATATCTGTATCTGCATGTACATATGTATAAAATTAAGGTAGTGAATGTTTGTATATAATTTAAAAGTTTAAAATTTGATGTAACATGTTGGTATTNTGCTGCTTCTTCTCCTCTTGTGTGGCTCGCAACCCCCTGTCCTGCTGAGACATACAAAAGAGCTGCTGACCCACCTCATCCATCCACCACCTCCAGGAATTCTGTGTTCCAGCTTGAAGTTTATTTTCTTCTCCTCAGAATCCTGCCAGAGCACACAAGACAGACAGCCCAAGAGTTTGTGAAGCAAGTTTCCCTCCTCATCCCTCTTCTCGTCTCTACCACAAAGTCCCTGACTCTGTTTCTTTGTTGTTAATATTGCAGTTATTTTTATTTTATGTACCTTTTATATACACTAATAAAGAACTATTATTCCTATGCCCATATCTTTACCTGAGAACTGCTTAATTTCAAAATTATAGTAATTCGGAAGGAGGGGGTTTCCAAGGAAGGCTCCTGCCTTCCATAGCAAATACCTGTCTTTCAACCTAAGTCATGGTGTCAGAGTAATGAATATAACACAGAAGCTGTGTTACAGCAAGTCTTCTGACTACCAGTCACTGCAAGGAAGGGCATAATTCTGTACATTTTTAGAATATAATTAATGTTGTATTTTACCTATGAAAACTATGTTTATTTGACTTAAATTATGACTGAGGGAGGCAGCTGAGCTTTGTTTGGTTTATTAAAAGATTCAAGAGACTTCGCACACAAAAAACCAGAGATCTTTAGTGAAATATGTATTTTAAATTCAGATCAAAAAGGACACTTGCACACTGCAAAACTAACATAGAAACCTGGAAAAGATCTCTTAAATATAACAAGACAAAAATCCTGCTTTCTTAATGTTCAAATTTCTTGAGTTGCTTGTGTGGAAAACCACTCATTTGGCCTGCAGGAAAAGATCAAGCTCTTTCTTTTCCTGTGGTGAGGCTTAAAAGTGGTACATTTATAGTAATTAGTTCTTGGAGGATGAAGGGATCTTTATTCATAGTGCTTGTCTAAATATGCCTAGGAACACCTCAAATTCATAGCTACATTTCAAAGGAAATTCAGCATCTCTTCTTCCCAGGTCACCCTGCTTGTTAGGAGCAGTCAGACTTACCAACAGCAGGCAGCTCACCTCTCCCCACCCTAAACCTCCTCCTTTGCTCTCTTCTTCCCTCCTTTCCTCCTCCTTCACCACCTTCTCCTCTGCAGAATTCTTGCTCATCGCTTCTCCTGGCTCCTCTCAGCTCGACCTTGGTGTTCTGGAGGACTCACAGCTGGCCAGCTGACTTCTGACTTTTGGCAAGTTCTGCATGGGGTATCAGCCTTACAGCTGGCCACAAATGCCTTCCTGGCAACTAAAGGCCTAATGAGCTTGGCCAGGTGGAGACTGGGCTGGAATCCTGCTTGCTGATTTGACCCTGCATGAAGGATTAAGGAGTTCAGCCCCAAATGTGGAGGGAGTGAGCAGTGCATCTATGTGCTGCCGCCCCAGGGAATTAGAGCCATGCTTCTCCTACAGTCAACTGGATTACTGGGATGACTAAAAATTGAGACAACAGAGCTGGTTTTTCTCATGCTTTTTTGAGTTTTCTGTGGAGTATTAGGCTTCATTAGCGGCCATTACCCTCACTGCATCTCACGGTGTTCACTCCACAGAGTCCAAGAGATATACCCATCCACCAGACCAGGGCTGGACTGACAGAGTTATTCCCCTTCCCAAACCCAATGGGACATATTTTCCCTTTATCCAGCACTTTCCTATCTCCAGGAGGTTATGCATCTTGGACACTCATAGATATCATGCAAAACTCTGTACTGATACTTTCTCAAAAGTCTCCTGCTTTCCACTCCCTGAACAGCTGGAAGGCATCACTGATCCATGGAGTCTGTTTACTTCTTGAGCATTAGCAGCATTTGTGAACTGCCTAGCAATCTGCTGAAAAATGTTACAGGCTATCATGCCAAAGGCATTGCTCAGCTGTGCTTGAAAAGGGTGATACCATGATACATGAGGGTCAGCAAGCCCAGAGAGAGATCAGAAAGGTGTTTTAGTATCTCCATTAAATCAGGTGAATTTTGGTCTGACTCTCTGAGAGTGAGTCTCAGACCTGGAGTAGCAGCAGAGGAAAAAAATGTGCTTTTTTTCTCATTATTTCTCTTATCTTCTGTGAATAAATGATTTTGAACTGATACTATTTTCTGTTTTAAAAATCCATATAACATGACTTGGAAAAGTAGCTTTAAAAGCATTAAAACCCTTTCTAGTTGGCTGGAGTAGAGTCAGCCAGTCATCTGGAAGTGGCTGCCTTTGTTCTGGTCCTCACTGTCATGGTTCTGTCTCCTTTGGATAGTATCAAGCTGATATTAGCAGAGACAGACACTACAGTCCCTTCTCCTCTGGGTCTATGCCTACCAAGAGCTGTCATTCTGATCCTAGGACTCCTATATTTCATTAACATTGTGTCTTGAGCAGCTGGGAGTCCTTCTGGCTTTTTTCTTCAGGTTGTATATAATGCTGTGAACTCCACGACGGAGAAAGTGAGTGTCTCATATTGGGAATTTGCTTTGAAAGACATACCTGGTGACACAAAGAAAGGGGTTCCTGCTGAAGCAAGGAAGGTAAACACAGAAAGCAGGGAGGGCAGCGGTCACATAGCTGTATATGCAGATACTCAATATGGAGTAAAGCGATGGTGACTCTGGGCAACTAGGAATAAGTTTAATAACTCTAAAATCCCTTATGCTGAGCATGAAGTAGAGGAGAAACCAAGAAAACAAGGGCTGAGTCAGCTGTATCCTACCAGTGCCTGAAACACACATTTCTCATAGAATTTAATAAATTTCTCACAGGTTTATTTCCTGGGTGAAATACAAAAATGACTGAACTTTGAAACTTTTTATTTCTAAATTTCCTTATAAATAGGACAGTGAAACTCTTTATAGAAAAGTGCTCATGAAATTTGACTTCTCAAGCAGAAGTGGTCTGCTCTGAAAGGTGTCCTGACCATGTCTGCCTCCCACAACCCACATCCCCATTGCTCTCTTTTCTGTGGAAGACAAGGACTATGAGAAAAAAAGAAGTATATATTTTTGTTTATAGTCTTGCTTTAATACATTTTTAACAATACCATGGTTACTTACATTCCTTTTTATAATGTGAATAGTCGTATTTTTTTTACTGCTTTTTATTGTCCACTTTTTCCCATCTGTATAGAGTTTTATTGTTGATAAGCAATGCACTTGTTTACGTGACTAAGTTTGAGTCCCATTAGGGCTGAATATGTACAGAAACAACTCTATCTTCATGTAAACTCTCCTTTAATCAGAAATAATGTATTATAAAGCACAGCTAGACAGCTAGGTTTATTCTTGCTGCAATTCCACTGAATCCCCTGGAGTTTCACTAGGAACAGATTTGGTCCAGAAGGCCTAGAATATAGTTACAATATATTCATTCTCTCATGCTTCAAAAATGGACTGTTTATGCGCCAAGCTGTAAAGTGATATTCATGATGTCTGAAGCCTGAACAACATTAAAATATCCAGATCCTCTGCTCCAAATCCTCTGGTATCCAAAACTGTTCCTTTGCTTTCAAAAGGAGAGGTTTACTGCTGCTGAGGGTAAACAAGGGCAGGGACCTTTGGTGCCCAAGATGAAATAAAGACTAGCCTAGCTGATATTGAAGCTTAACTGTAGCGAGCCTATGTCTCAGAAGCTGCCCCAGCCCCAAAGTCTGCCCAGTGCTATCTGCACCTTCCTGCTCCTGTGGCAAAATGTTTCCGTTGATCCTTTCAGCTCAGAAACCCTTGTGAGACTTGCTGCCCCATTCCCAGAGCCCCCTTTTCGGAGGAATTTTTCTTTAAAAGAAAAGTACTGTGGAAAATTGCTTTTTATTGCAATTATAATGGATACAGTGGTTCACATAACTTGCAGTGTGCTTGAGAGCCAGAGCCCACACTCTGTTCACACATTGGCATATCAAGTACAATCCTGTTTTCTGTTTAACTTGGCCATGATATCTAGAAGTAGGAGCTTGAAATTGTGCTCACAATAACTGCAGTGTTGTTTTAAAGGTCTTGAATGCCAATCAGCTCTTACTGAATAGGTAAGGTAAGGTAGGTACCTCCCTACCTAGCACAGCAGTTATTGATAGTTAGTAAGTGCAAGGAGCTCTTGAAGAACTTTTCCTCTGGAGCCTGATTAGTTTTAGAAAAACTTTGCCTATCCGTTTAGTTAGAAATAAAGTCAGAGAGAAAATGTTGCTGAACACATAATACCCTCCACTTTTTAAAAACAATTTTTAGACATGTTAAAGAGAAATCAGTATGTATAAAATATTAGAGTAAGATGCAACAAAGTTTATTTTCACATCCTTTTGAAACAGCAGAAATACCTGTGTACAGGCATACTTTATATATGCAGGTTTTAGCAAGTTCAAAGCCTAAAAAGGGAGTCCATCTAGGGTAAGGGAGAAAACCAATATAGCAATATTACCAGATCCTTTATTTAAAATGACATAGGAGTACTTTTGGGGGGATTGGTCATGTGATGCTTGACTTAGTCTTCAGCCTCCATATAATTTTTATTATACCTAATCCTGGTATATTAGATGTAGATGTCTGCATTGTCTCAGGCAAAGCCTTTGCCCATAGCTTTATCATCATACTGCTACAAGTGATTTTTTCAGAAAGCTCAGGGCCTTTAGACATGTTAGAGGCTCCTGGCAAGCAGCAGTTCTGCAAGGGGGAAGTTCTACATCTTTTAGCTACCTGAATAGCTCTGTTTGATTCTAACCTTGAAAGTCACTTGGTTAAAAGCTGTGAGCAACATCTACAACTGTTCTTCCTCTAATTCCGGGAAGAAATGTGCCTGGCAAGTATTTTGTGGTTTATGGATGCTTTTATGTTCCTGTTCCTGTTTCCTTTTGAAAAGGACAAAAGCAGTGTATAATCCAGTTAAAAATGTGGGTTATCTGAGAACTGCCTGTGCCATAAGAATTGGAGCAATGCCCCAACATTAAACAGTCCTCAAAATTTTCTGATGACATGCACGCCCAGGTGGAATTTGGCAGGTCTGAGCTGACGTAGTTGCTATTTGGCATGGCAGACACACAGACCTGGGCTGTAACTTAGAGCTGGAAGTAGGGAGAAGAGCTTCTGGGTTAATTTTGATGCTGTAATTCTCCCATTTAAATTAAATTAAATAAAGCACTTGGTAAGAGAAGGGAAAAAACCCTGAATCCATATTGAAAGCATATGCTGTGCATCTGAGCCAAATGTGACTTAAATAGCCATAGCCTGAAAATTGGAACGTATAAGCATAACACCAATCTAGCAAAAAGTATAACACACAAATACTTATAAAATTAAAAAGAATTCAACAGCACCAAAAGATAAGAACACTGTAATATATATTCTTTTGGTCTTAATAGAAGTGCCTGCCTTCAAGTGACACTTTGCACTTCTGTGAGCTTTTACTCCCTCTGGCTTCTCCAGAGAAGACGGCCGCAGCTGAGGCCCTTTTGGGTACAGGAATTCAAAGCTGAAGAACCCTTTCTCCAGTGGGATTATTCTTTTTTTATAAAGCTCTGTGTGTGTGCTGGAAAAGCAATTTATTTTGCCATTAATGTGGGATAAAGTATCATTAGGCTACTCAGCTGTCATTGGAGAGTATTTGTAAGTGGTAAATCTATACTGGCTCCAGTAGTAGTTCTAATTATTCCAGTCTGAATAAAAAAGGTAGGAAGTACAGGACAAGGTCTGAACTCTGTTTCTCTACCTTCCTCCCACTCTCCCCCCAGAAGAATTCTGAAACTTAAGGGACAGATTTTCTACAGAATGTAGGATTTTTTTCAAATGCCATTTCTTTAAAATGTTGAACTACAGAATTTTAAATATATGACTAAAAAAATCAACTGTACCATTTAAAACATTGAAATACACAGGAGTTAGGCACTTTACAAAATCCTATGGCAAACGAAGGCTCAAATTTGCTGGGGGATTAGGTGTTTAAATATAGCTGAGAATCGGAGGCTCCAGGTTCACAAGCTGGGTTAGAGATCCCCAGTGCAAAGAGCCTTGTCCTTGTAAAACTACACAGAACACTGGGAATGCAGGAAATTCTCAACATACAGGGAAAGGCACCTGGGCACCAGTGTAATCTCTGCAATACAAAGTGTGAAGCAGAACTCTGCCTAAATAGCAAGAATTTTAAGAAGAACATGTCTTACTTAAGTGTCTTAATCTGGATTGGAATATAGTGTCTTTCCCCAGTCAAGATCAATCTATTCACCTTTCTGTCTGTCTGTCTGCCTTTTCACCCTTTGCCCAAGCCCTGTGTTTCATAGTCTAAGCAGGTATAAATACTTCATTTACAAAGTAAAAGGGGGTGTGCAATTTTTCCCCTTTTATTGACTGGGTCATCACAGCACTCACTCATGATGGGGGAAGATGAATTCATGCCCTTTTCTGCCTGTGTCGAAGGGACTCTTGATTAGGAGAGGAGAGCATGTTTCAGGGAATGGTGTCTCCAGTGCATATTTGAGTTGCAGTGCTGCTTGGACTAACTAGACGGTCTTTCCTTCCACTTGCATGATGACTTTGGCTTCTCAGACATTTAATTTGTGCCTAAATTAGATTTCTGCTTCCTTTTTTCTCAGGTTCTGGGGGGGATGAGTTGTTTAGCATATCATCCTCTCTTTCTGAAGGGCTCTGTGATCTCTTTGGTCATGTGTCTGGAAGCACAGTTACTGCATGGCTAAACTGTTGGTGTTTTCCACCCTGCAAGGCCAGCAGACTCAGTTCTGTGACAAGACCTCTCGTGTGTGCTCAGACATGATGGGAGCAGTCTGCTCATCCTCATTTTCATGTGTGTCCCTTGAAATGTATATTTTGGTCACAAAGGAGACATACTTCTCATTGAGCACAAATAGGCAGGGTCAAGATCTTCAGCCCATGTCTCCTCTTCAGACTCAGTGGATATCCTGGAGCAAGAGCCTTACAACCACTGGGCTGCTGCAGAAGGTGGATCTTCGTGGGCTGTGAACTGGAGACCCTGTGACAGGAAATTCTATCAACTTTGCTGTGGTCTGGGTGGAGTATGAGCAATAAGTAACAGTGGAGTTGTAATCGACCACAATTGTTTGCTGAGTGACTTGGGTATTTATTTTTGTATTTCTAGACCTTTTTGCTTTCTAGAGAAGGTCTCCTTGCCAAACCTGATCCTCTTAGGACAAGCTGGAGCTCTAGGACAATTACAACAAGGTTTCTGATAAAGATCAAGTATACATACTGGAATAGCAATGTATAATAACTTACCCTCTGCCTTCATCAAATATTGGAGGAAGTTTCTTTCCAGTGGTCACTGTGTATTTTGAATAGTTATGTCCAAGAATGATGAACAGGTTTGCATATTACTTGTAGCAACTGCAAGCATTGAATGAAAACCAAAGAGAAATCTTTGCTACCTGCAGAGATTTGTAAACTCTATTGTTGAATTGAATTATGACTCCATGGGGAAGAAGGTTAATGAATTAGAGATGAAATGGCAGTTACCTCGGACACATCTGGAGCATGTTGTTATGTCGCTTATATTTCTGAAAAAAATCAGCTTCTAAGTGCAGTGTTGCACTGTCTTAAGGACTGGTGAACATCCTGGGATCTTGCAGCAGATCATAGAGCATGTTCAAGTTGTTCCTGGCTTGAATACCCTCAAAATGAATGTGTGTGTGGACAGTGACTCATGAATAATGCTGAAGAATACAGCAATGTCTAGGCAGAAATTTTTTGTCCTTTTGCTGCACTACAGCTGACATAATTCATGATTCCTTACATGCTTGTACTCTTCTGTGACCAGCATTTGTCACTTGATTGCTTTTTTTTTTTTTTTAACCTCTATTCTCTAAAATCTGTGACTTAGAGTGACTTAAAGTGGTGGCAGTCACCCATGTCAGATTCCTGTGATTTTGCACATTTAAGGATGCTAAAGCAGCAAAGTCCATCTCACAGTACACAGGATGCATCTAACTGCTTATCCTGCTTGAACCTGCTTATCTCTCCCCTGAAAGGAAAAACTTTGTGATCAAAAAGTGTACTCTGCCTGAATAAACCCATCTGCTATTAGTAGTACATGACAAAGAGCCAGGCTGCTGTTTATACCTCTCAGAAGTTGTTGTGATGTGGAGTGGCATCAAAATGCAAAAAACCATTTTCCATCTGGGTCTTTGGGGAAATGTGGATGCTGTCCTTATGCATTCAAACTGAGCCTTTTTTCTACTGATTCCCAAGCTTCTCAGTTATAAATAATGATGATCCTGCCCCTCTACTCAGCCCTAGTGAGGCCACATCTGGATTGCTGTGTCCAGTTCAGCTTGAGCACAAGAGAGTCATGGAGCTCCTGGAGCAGGTCAAGCAGAGGGCAACAAAGATGATTAAGGGACTGGAGCATCTCTCTTATGATGACAGGCTGAGGAAGCTGAGCCCGTTCAGTTGAAGTTGTTGATTCAACATCGTCTGTGTGCTGCAGACATGCACAGACACAATTCTTTGCCTCAGTTACTGCCTACCACTTCATACAGTCAAAGTTTGGTTGGCTTCTGTGCTCTGATCTCTGGTAGTTACTGTGGTAAAACTTTTTGTGCTCATCAGCTAAAATGTTGCAATCTGAAGAATCTAAAATTTAGGCTTCTTATCTAATATATTCTTATAAGTTCCCTCTGTAGTGAATGAAAGAGGCATTTCCCATTATTAATATGAGATGGAAGACATATAACTACCCAATGTATTTTCTTCAGTGACAAGTTGGGAATAGGATGCTCCTACAAACAAACCAAGAAACCACAGTACTTTCAATGGGGAAGGTGAGACAGTGGTTTTATGCTGCTACACTGACTGAAGGAGAAACACGTTAAAGCTGAGGTGGGAATTAGGACCTGCAAGGGAGACAGATGGAGGAGGATGATTAGAAAATTCTTCTTCTGTCTTCACTGGACAAAAAAAAAAAAAAAGGTATTATATTTTGTCAGTAACCATTACAGAGATGAGGTGAATCACCTCTTGGAGATAATTGCTCCCTCCATTAGCTGCAGAGAGATGGTAGCTTCAATTAATCGTACCTTCACTGACACTGGTCTCTGAAAATAATGTCAGATGTTTTGTCTGACTTCTGAGTCACTTCAGCTACTTCAACAGTGAGTTTTACAGTCAAAGAAACATGCCAAATCTTCATCTGATTTGACACTTGGAACTATTATTTTTTTCCCACCTATTTTTTCCAGCTTTGAAGATTGTCATTTTTTGACTCTTGGCTTACAGAGCAAATTTGCTTTAAGATTGCATTCATCTCCTCAGTAAGCCAGATCACCTGCGTAGCTGAGCTGAATAATTTAATAAAGGAAAGACAACTGCTTCTAAAACATGTTTTGGAGGTGTACTAATTGTAAGGCAGACAGCTGCTGAAGGTTCATTAGTTCAGCAAAGACTCTGGCTGGAAACTCTTTTGCATCACATGAAAATTAGTTGCACTTCATTGGAGTCAATGACATTTCTCACATCCTTGCTACATGCAGGTTTAAATTATCATCCTAGAATTAGCCAGGGATACAGGGAAGAAGCCAGCTTCACCCACACCAGCCTCAGTGGAAGACTCGTTTATAGGTGTCAGCAGATTGTTATTTGAAGCAACTGGCATGCGTTTTGACAAAATGTAATTTTAGCCTTACCTTGCCCTAAAGTCTAAATCTGGCAAACAGTTAGGTAGTTACACCAGACAATTCCAGGATGAACATAGCTTTCCTGTTACCTTTCTTTGCCTAAGATTGTCATCCTTATCAGAGTCAGGGAGTTTCTAAGGGAACTGGAGGATTTGGGCTGCTGTTAAGCACCACAGTCAGAGCATGAAAACTGAACAGGACATCTGGTCCCTAAAAGACAGTGAAGGTGGTCAGAGCTTGGGCTTTACCTCTGGAGCGTGCTGCAAATAGGACTATTTTATCATTTTGACTTATTTCCTCGGTCCTTTCTTTTAAACTGGTGCCAGTTTTCTGAGGGCTCCTGTATTTGTCAAGCTGGTACTTCTTGGGGGTATTGTGTTCTCCCAGGCCTTCCAGAGAGGATTCTGCCTGAGAATATAAGATGTGGTATACAAAATGCGTACCACAGCTCCTAGTTTGTTTTCCCTGCTGAAAAAAGGGAGAACTTTTAGATGCCTGTATACTTCAGCGAAATATCAAAGCCTTGATTGAAGTTGTGGTGGAGGAAGAGGAAGCAATTATAGGAGTGTCTAGAAGGGGAGAAATAAAAATGCCTTTATAGCTAATCCATAAATACACCTGGATCTAATGATCCAGGATTCTGTTTGGATGTCCCTCTGAGGAGGGTCGTGCCAGGCGGTGGTACAGACTGTCACCATCTTTTAGAAAATCACAGCTGCAATGGAAACCAAATTTGATGGCTATCTTTGGCAAGTCCCCCGCTAAAAACAAGAGCAGCTGCTGCAGTAGGAGATTCATGGCTTGCAGCAATTTGTTACCGCACCTGGTTTACATGGCTCTCTTCAGAAGGCATGGAGATCTGCTTCACCTATCATTTACTTTAGTGCAGATGATACACTTGCCTAGCATTCGGGACAATTTTTTCATCAGCACATGTATAATCTTCAGCAGCAGCAACAGCAGGTGAAGTGTGATCAGACCCTGTGTGTGGTCCAATAACCATGTTAAGCAATATCTACATTAACCCAGAATTATTACCCAAATAAGAGTATTGCCTTTATTGCCATAATCCTATTGCTACTTGCCATTCTTAGCACAGAGAGTATGCACTCTTGTGGTGTTATTCTACATGTAAATCAAGTTCAGTTCTGAACTGTCTTCTCACTGTAAAATGTGTGGCAATATGGTGAACTAATGCTGCGTACGTCTCTGTACGCAGCATGCAGCTTTGTACTGCTATCAGGAAAGAAGCCCTCAGCAGTGACAGTGGAATGAGCAGCTCTTGGTGCCACGAGCATGGTTTTACACTAGGCATTTCCCTTGGCACATTTATTTAGCTGCGAGCTCCGCCTGCCATGCCCACTGAACAGAGTCAGGCGGAGTTTGGGACGCACAGATTTGTACAATGGGGCTGTAAACATGCTATAGTGCCACACACATAGTGGAGACAAATATTGCTTAGAGTTCTCTCAACTTGAGAATTGCTGGTGGAGAGAAATTGTAATAAGACTAATGAAGAAAATCCCTGTAGGACTGGGGTATGTTTGGGTATCACCTTTCAGCAGCACAATCCAGCTTCACATGTCTCAGAAAGAGGAAGGAAGAGGTACTCCTCTGCCCTATCAGCTTTATGTTTTTGACAAAAGGAATTGCAAATGCTGAATCATGTGCTTCTCTTATAGCTGATAAGTTGACAAGAATATGTCAAAATAACTGTAAGAAAGTAAATGGAAAGATAATCAGAGATTAAACTTCTATGTGACTTCTTTTCCTCTTGGATCTTGGCTGTTCCTTTTAGACATCTGCTTTTGTAATCTTTTTACTTAATCCTAGGTAGCCGCAGGTTTTAGATTTCAGAACTGGGCAAGTTTTGCTCTGTCTTTTGTTATCCCAAATCCCTATGGTAGAAGTTTAATGGCTGTCATTTTTGTGCATCTGTTTGTAACCAGAAATCAAAAGCAGTAGTTCATCTTTTTGGTTGCAGGTATTGTAAAATGCACACACGCTAGCCCAGTGCTGGGGGTGGCAGTACAGACTTCTGCTATTAGCATTCACAGGTTGAAGCTTGTTGCAATCTGCTCCTATGCACCACAACCAAACCATTTTGCTAACAATACATGTGCTGAGCTCTTAATTTTTTTGTAATGGTTCAGAACAGACACCTGTAGTGACTGGAACCTCCTTACAAACCAGAATATATGCAAGGTCTCCTGGTCATTTGAGCTATGCATGTAGCGGTTTAAGATTAGGGAATTCAAACACTGGGGACTTTTATCTACTATTTTGAAGCTAGGTATGAGTAGCAGCAACATTCCCTCGAAAGCCACTATTTATTCCAAGCTGGTAGTTTAAGTTGTTTAGTAGTGGCTCTGCTTATGACCTTTTTAACAGAATGCCTTACTCTATTTTAAGATGTATATCAAAGACAGGTGGAATGAATCACATTTAATGGATACCTCTAACTCTTGACTTTGGAAACAGTCAGTATAAGCTCCACAACTTGATTTTGGACAGTTGAAAGTAGAGACAATAATGCATCAAACATGTATCTAAATCTTTCTGCTTGTTCAGACTGCATTCACTTCATGAACAAGCAGGGTTAACATGGGTCTGCTTGCAAGACTGTTTGAGCATATCCCTGATGTGGTGCTGGAGTCCTTCTGCTAGCTCAGCCACAACACGGCCCCATGCCACGAATGGGCTGCACCTGGGAAACAGCCTTCTGATCCCAGATACAGCTTAGATCTGCTAGTCTATGGCTTCCAAGCTTTGTACATGCACAAGGAGGAGGCAAAGGACGAAAAGGAGTCTCTTTGCTGGTCCAGGGAAAGGGTTTATTATAAGGTTCCGAGAGTTAGATTCCAAAGGGAAGGAACAAGAAAGAGCACAACCAGGGCGCAACAACTGAAATACAGGGGAGGTCCTCTGAACCAATCAAGGGGAAGTGTGGGAGGAACTCAAGGCAGGGTTTGATATAGCATAAACCAATAGGGGCAATTGTGGGAGGGGAGCAATTCAAACTTACAAATGGGCTTTAAGGAATGGGGTGATTGACACAAAAATTTCAAGAGCAAGGGGTAGGTATGACCTGTGACTGACAACCTAATTGGAGGGGACCAAGGAACATTAGAGAGGAAAGGGCAGAGTTTTCAGAGTAACTGACAACTGAAGAGGGAGGATACAAAGTTGGAACAATCCATTAATACAGGGGGGTAACAGAACAAACCAATAACCACATCCCTAATTCATCTTGACCTTCTCCTGGCTAAGCACAATGAGCTGCATGTCTCATCAGACATGTATTGCACCAGGCAGCACATTTTTGTACTCCCAGGTTTAGAAATCTGTTTTGTTTTATGGAATGCTGGATATGGAAACAGTCTCACTCATACTTAGAGGGACAGTACTGCTCCTAACTAATAATCCACTGCTTATACATGGAATGGTCCTTAGTACTTCCACACACTTTTCTGCATAATTCTGAAATTCAAGCTGGTGAGCCTTTTGCTTTATCAAAGACTATGGAATTCTTCAATACCTTATAAAGTGCCAGTCAGATCACAAACAGAAGAACTGTGGCTAGCACAGCAGAGCCATCAACTTCACTAAGTAAATGCCACCAGCCCTGAATATTATTGTTACATCCTGCATCTGGATTTTTGGTGTAAGAGAACATGATCAAGAGTGTGTAAACACTCCTTTGGTTACTGTAATAAAGAAACAAAAAAGGCATCTTGGATCTCCTACCTCAGTTTGCTGCCAGTGCAGAGAAACATGAGGGAGCCCCAAAGATGAATATGGGCAATAAAACTCACTAAGTTGACTGAAAGAATATTAATTTAGTGTAGAGTAACAGCAAATGCCAGGAGACCAATCAGTTAAAATACAATGCACAAATACCTGCAGACCTGCATGTGGAAAGGTTGTCTTCCCTGTGCTTCTGGATACTAATTCAGCTGTGCACATGTGGAAGTACCATGTCGAATCAGGACTAAATATATTTAAATCACAAAAGAAAATACAGGCTACAAGCAAAACCATATAAAAGGCTTAGGGCCAGTGGTTATTCTGTGATTAAGTAGCTGTATGTTTTATTGATCAGTAAGGGGCAAGAAAAGCAACAGAAAGTTATTTCTTCCGGTTTCCACTTCAAAGCCATTGACAGTTCTTACTGTTAAATGTTGGCAAAGGCTGGAATGTTAATTTTAACATGTATAAATAATTTCTTGAATAGTAATATATGCAAATTAATTTTATATACTTCTCTATATGAATGACAGTCTATTATTGAAATTTATTAATCAGCACATTCCACTCAAATTTTTTGGGGAAGAGGAGGGAAGGAGGTGGAGAGGCAGTTTGGAAAAATGCAGTACAGTGGACTGACTAAATCTGAATACTTGGTCTCTGAAAATGCAGCTATCAGTGTAATTCATACTGATGAGATACAGAACAGTTATATGCAGTCATAGTAACAACTTATATACTGTCAATATTAATAGCAATGCCTGTTTGAGAACAGTTTTAAAATAGGTATGTACAATTTTATTAAATATAAAAAGACACCGTGCAGAGCACAATACAATATATTTCATTTTCAGTTCTGGTAGTTCTCAAACTCTGCTGTCTTAATTGATATTGTCACCAATGACCACTGAATATAATTACCTCTCTGTATAAAATGAGGCTTCTCTAGATGAATTCATGCTGTTTGGTTTTAAAAATACAGTAATTTCCTTTCAATGGCTACTTACACTGATCAAACACTGTCAAGACTGTTGGCTAGCCTGCATTTGGGTTCTAATATATGCTATGATACTGCCAATTTCCTGTTTTGCTTTGTCTCTCTCTGTTTGCAAACAGATCCTCTAATATATAAATTGTTTCTAACTTTGTTCCAAGTTCAAAACCAGAACACTGTTTCTGACCACTTCTACATTCAATTCTTTACATTATTGAACTTTCACTGACATCAGCAGGAGTTTTCAACATGCAATGACTGTATGGTTTTCCCCTAATTTCCTTTTCTCCCCCAAGTCTTTTCTAATGAAGCATAGAAGGCATGTAAAAATGATCATATATTTTTTTAGGATTTGGGGGTCCATTTCCTTGGAAGCAGATGACATTTATAGCCTTCCAGCTTTGACCATGTTCTTTGGAAAAGCAGACATGTAAACTTAAGAACTTAAAGTTTTTGCTTGCACATTCCAATTTGGTCTAATTAAAAAAAAAAAAAGTCAGAACTCTAATTTCAAATTGATTTAAATGATTATGTGCAAGTCATAAAAGAAACAACTTACACTTCCTCCTCTCTAAAATATAGTAACATTAGACTGGAAAATAAATTAAACAATACAGAAATGCAGAGATTATGCTATCACAGTAATATCTGCCAAACAAAGCTTGGTCTTTTGCTAACATTAGCTTACTACTTACTATTTGCAATACATGCTAAGCAAAGACCCTACTTCTCTAACAGGTACATTCAGACAATTTATATTTTATGGAATAAATATATAATATATCCAGTTATAGATTTCTGAATAGTAACTATAATAGATACAAGCAATACCTACATTTAAAAATACAGTTCTAGGCTTCCCTAACTTTACTACTAATAAAATTAAAGTTGACCTAAAACTTTCTCACTCTGTTGATGCGTAATAAAATATATGGAAACACCAAGAGTAAAAAGCCAATTGCTTCTACAAATGGAATACTTTATAAATATAATAAATTGCTATTTCCAGAGGGAAATCTGAAAATTATAAATAGGAAGTTAGGTTAAAACAGTTTTACAATATATAGTACAAAGTGGTTATGAAGTGTGATGTATGAGTTTGATGTCTGTGGCAAAATTTTGAACTGATGTTTTTCATTTTTGGAGATAACTGTAGAGAAAGATCCTGCTCTCAAAAGCAGCCAATTTTAACTGCTTTAAACAAAACTTTCAGTGACTAGAGAAAGCCAACTAGAAATCTGTCAGAGTTAGGAGTGCAAGATGAGATCAAACAGAATTTTTTGGAAGCCCTGGAACGTCACTGTTTTATACCAATCACGCTGTTCTCATTAGGAATAGTCACAGAAGTAAAAGGTATCTGTGACTGCTGTGTGCTGGAAAGCCTTATCATGATGGTGCCCTCCCCATGGCTCACTTTAGTCTGGTACTGTACATTCTCCAGATGAATTCTGTTTCACATTCCTGTAGTTGTTTGCTTTTGCTGGAATACTAGAGTACAGCTTGGTTGCTTGATTACTGAACTCTTGATTGAGGCTTCTTCTTCTTTCTTGAGAACAACCTAGAATTAAAGAAAAATATTCCTCAGAGCAAGCACAGAATTAAGGAATTAAGCTGCTGGCTGTTTCTGCCTGCCTTTATTCCCTTTCTATTTAAAATCAGCAAAAATTCTTTACTTGTTAATGAAATTATTTAGGCAACTGAAAAAAATTAAAAACTTCATGTGTATGTCTGTCTCCTGCAATGGCCTTGGTTTACATAGAAACCCCAAACTTAATTCATGAAATACTACTGTTTATACTTCTTGTCTGAGTTGAGGCCCTGAGGTGGGACTCAAAACCTTCTCAGGGCCCATGTTTGCCTCAACAAATCTGGAATTCTGGTCGTCACAGGACAGAGTGTTTACAAAGATGGATGTTTTCCCCTGAACACCAACAGAGTTCAGTGACAACACCAATAAGGATGAAACTATCGCTGGGAGCTTCAAATTTTGACCATTTGGGGACTTTCCGAGTCACTTACTGACTCTTTCAGTACATGCATACTATTTTAGGACAAACAGCTATAAGATGAGGGTTGGGATTTAAGTCAGTGGAACATGCTTCCTACTTGATTTTATTTAGGCAAATGGAGCATATCTGTAAATGTAATCATAGCACAAACTCTCACTGATTTCAGAAAAACTGCATATACATAGAATCTCTGAACCTCATATGCCACTAGGAGACCTGCAAGCCTCTTGGAAATTACTGTGATATTAAATGTCAGTTAAGAGTGAATGAAATACTTCCTACTAAACTGTATGCAAAAGCAAGCACTTACAGGTGCCCTGCAGAGTAACCAGAATGAAGTCTGGGTTCCCTGTTGCAAGGAAGAGACTTGGAAGACTTTTCTTCAGCTACCACCAGCAAATCTTGATGTTTCATTGCAGAATGGTAACAGATGAGTTGAAAATGCTTTAAACTATCTAAATCTGGTGGCATATTCTTATTTGTCATAAATGCTCTGGTTATTAATATAAAAAAAACATTCCCAGGACTTCAATTGCAAGTAAGCCAGAAGAGCACAGTGGCTTTTGATCTCAGAGTTGTTAGCTGGAAATTGGCTCCAGAATTTGCAAGTGCCTTTACCTGTTGCGGCATGTATTTATTTTAAATTTATTGTTAATAGTTTCATGTTAGTGGTTCATTCCGATGTTCCCCTATGTTTTCCCTTCAAATGGTTTATCCCTCAGTTGTATCCTCCCTTAAGCTACCCCTCATTGTATCCCCAGCTCCTTTGTTCCAGCTCCTTCCCTGTCCATCACTGTAAGCCTGCCCTTTATTCCCGAACCTTCCTTGTCGATCCTGCCCTGGACCAATCCCAAACTGTACCACTCCATTGGAAATCACCTCATCTTTGAAGCCTCATTGGTTCATGTGACCTACCCTCTCCTCCCACCTATCCTAATTGGCCGCAAGAATGTGGTCTGATTCCCCTCACTCCTCCACCAAAGCCTTCCTATTGGTTTACTGTTTGTACCTGCGCATTGATTTGCTTCTGTGTTTAACTCCTTGCAGAGAGGTGCTCTGGTTCTTCTGTGCCTGATGCTCTTCAGCTCCAAAAAACCCATCCTCCTGGAACCTCAAACAGAGAGCCTCCTCTTGCTCTTTTATCCCTTCCCTGACTGTGGCTTTAGAGTGTAGGGCAAGCAGCTCTAAAGGTTCAGCCTTCAGTTGCCTAACACCAAGGCTGTTCCCCACACTTGGCATGGTACCATGTGTCTTGAGCTAGCCTGGGCTCTGGTGAGCCACATCATTTACCCTGTTTTCAAAATGCCTCTTTACTGGGAAAAACCATGTGGAAATGTACCAACGAATGAGCTCTACTCATCCTGACTGCAGTTAAGTGCTCGCTAGGCTCCCAAGGGTACCTCCAGCCCCCTGACTGTCCCCCTTGGTGCTCCCTCTATCCTATCCACAGCCCAGGACCTCAAGTCAGCTCCTAGGGCCATCATCTCCTGCCCCAGCAATGCCCCAACAGGGCCAGTGTCCAGCTTCCCATAGCCCTGACCTGCTCAGCCATGGGGTCCCTCTAAACTGGGGCCACTGTGGGCTCCTGTCCCAGCCTGTCTCTATCTCCAGGCAGGTACTCAGGCCTGGGGCTGCCCTTCTCCTGTCTGGGGGTGGGACAGGCTCTGGCACCAGATGCTGCCCTGACAGACCCCTGGAAGTGGCCAGCCCAGGTGGGGTGCTGTCAGTGGACTTCAGGGAAGAACAATGAATCCTCTCACCTACGACATATGATTTTGCTGTGTAGTTTGCTGTTGTTGCTGCTGCTGAATGAGCAACTGCTGCTGTTGCCGGCGCCGGGCTGTTCTCAGTTTTTCGAAGCGAGCCTCCATCTCCTCCAGCACCTTGGGAGTGTAGCGCACCACTAGCTTCACACTGTCCTTGGCTGCCTTCAGCAGCTCCACCGCCTTCTCATGGTGTTCTCCTTCCACACTCTGGGGGCAGGGAGATCAGATTTAATAGTGAAAATGGTGCTTTGATCTAGAGCTGCGTCTTTTTAATACAGAAAGCGTGTCAGAGTTTTACATAGTTTCCACATCTTACAATTTAAGGGACCACTAAAAAGAAAGCTTTAAGACTTATGCGCTGCTGGGCATAATTTTCAAGCCCTGATTTCTATGATAACGTTGCTTGGAACAACTTGAAATTTCCAAAACAGGGAGATGACTTGGCTGTTACATAGAGTATTTCACCATTAAGTGGACTGACCGGAGTCATGTGCTTTTTAGGCATGAACATTGTTACACACCTTAAGAAAAAGGTGCATGATTGTCCACATGTTGTAGGACGTATTCCAAAAAACAAGAGTATCTCTGCAGAGAAAAAAAACCCAGCAGCCTGAACATCTGTGACCTTCACATGGATTTTAGATCATGTAAAAATAAGTCCTTTTCTCCCCACTTGAAATAAATCAAAGGTTTACTACCTGCTGTGTTTTAAAAATTTTACGTATACCATGCTTTTGGAAATATAAGTCTCACCTTAAGAGAAAGTGTACAGAATTTGGCACTGTTTTGTGTTTCCTTTTTTGCTTGTAAATCATGGTCAGTATGGCATGGCATAGACATTCAGAGGAAATGAGAAAATACTCAGTGGTGTCGTTTTGGTTTTGCTGTGCAACTGCATGAACTTAGAATAGGCTAAGAATAAATATTGTAACCTCCCAAGCTACATGAAGTAGAAACACTTGTTTGCTTTCAAAGTGCTGGATGGTTCTTATTGACACCAGTAAGAAACTGTGATTGTTTTGTAGGGGAATAACAAGATGGTGTGTTTTAAAACTTCATTCAACAGCCTAGGACACTGCATTTAGTTCATTACTTTGTTTTCTCTCCTCTTTGTCCCCAGCCTTGTTCTTCCAGTTTAGACAGTATTTTCTAATTAGAAATGAAGGGTTTTACTTTCTTGGTATCCAGGTCAATGGAGAACTCTCATTGATCTGAATAGTAATGACACAGAATAAAGCTTAATGCTCTGAGCCATAAGCAAAGAGGGACAAAAAACAAAGGCAAACACAGCGCTGCTAAATACAAATCCTGCTCTGTGAACACACCTCACTCAGATCTTGAAAAGCACAGTTTTCAGCTGTTAGTAATATGATTGTTATATTGCTCCTAAATGTCTTTATTGCTGCTTGCATTCCAGTTTTCAAGGTATTACAAAAACTTTACTGCTTAACAATAGCTGCACAAGTGAAACAGCAAAGGCCCTTGGAGTGGGGAAAAGGAAAGGGCAAAGCGAGTTGTTTTGCTGTTGGAATTCTTCGGCCTCTGCAAACCTGTAAGGCTGCACAGACAAATGACTTCTGCTGGTATTGGTCATTCCTATACAAGGTACTTTGCTGACCAGATTGTGCTGGTGGGGGACATTGTAAGGATCTGACACACTCATGCTACTTCAGAACTGCCCACCAAATGGGTAAAATTGTTTTGGAAAATATATATTTATTTTATATATAATTTTTTATTACATATAAACACTTATCCCTTTTTTCCATTATTGCATTGGCAGATTGCATCAAAGAGAAGGATGCAGAACACTATAAAGACAAAAACAGCTGAAAGAACTCCAGATATTGTGTGGGCAAATACCAAATGTTACTCTATGCTGGTTCACAGACTTGCCATAAATCTAAAAGAAAAGAATTCACTTTCCTGAAGACAAAAAAGAAAATCTGTTAGCCCACAAGTTGGGAGACTCAGAAGAATATTTCTATTAGATATCCCTAAACAAGAAGAATATTTCTATTAGATATCCCTAAACAAATACTTGGTTGACAAATTAGTCATTATAAATCTGTTTTGCATCCTTTCTGGATGTATCTGACTCACACAAGGTATCTGACAAGTACAGAATCTTTGCCAGATATCAACAAGCACCAGCAAGTGTTTTTGTTGAGCCATCTGCAGGGCTTACTGCTTTCAATTTCCTTTATTTTTAGGGGGTGTGGGACAAAAGTATGTAACAGAATCCCCAGCATAATGAGAAAACATTGTTTTTTAACATGCAGTGAAACAGCTCAAGGAACACTCTTCCCAGTCATGCTGGGATAACAAATCTGGATTCTGAACACACAGCTCTAATTTTATCTTGCTAATTATTAAGTTGCATAACCGTCAGTGACTGAGCACAAACAAGTTACAGATATTTCATTTCATGTCCCACCACTGAGCCATCTGTTCGATTGGACATACTGTATATTATTTGCTTTTTTCCAACTAAATTAAGGGAATCACAGAGTGAATTGGTTTCAGTGAATGATGCTAAATTTAGATTTTTTTTTTTGTCCTGTCTCAAGCTGTCTGCAAACAAATAATCACTTCTATAATTTTTGCCTTTTTACAGATTATATTGTGTGGGATTATTCAGCCCAAAACTGGCTTATGAACACTTGCTCATTACTGTGAGGGTGGTGAGGCCCTGGAACAGGTTGCCAGAGAATTTGTACATGTCCTATGCCTAAAAATTCGAAGTCAGGTTGGATGGGGTTCTAAGCAACCTGCTCTAGTGGAAGGTGTTCCTATCCATGGTAGGGGAGTTGGAACAAGGTCATATTTAAGGTCCCTTTCAACCCGAACTGTGCTATGATTCCATGATTATTTTAAGTATGCAACTTGAATTCAAACTTGGAATTCTGTTGTTTAGATTCTGAATAGAAAAATATTTCTCTTGCGTCTGTAAATCAACTTTCTCATGTGTCCATATGCAATTGGGAAATTTGCCCTGTGTTTTTTGGTGCATTACCTAAATAGATATTCTAGAGTACATGCATCAAATTTTTGACTGGAGAATCATAACACAGTGGTGACAAGAGGGTCAAATTCAATCTATCTTGACATCTGCATGTTCACCGCTTTCCTCTCTGGTCTTTTCCTAGACACTGTTGACAGTAAAAGGATTTTTCAAGAACCATCTACCAATTAGTAAATTGAAACTGTTTTCGTCTGCCTTTTTAATCACTTGTTGAAAGAAACAACAACAAAATTCTTTGATCAACTTTCAATCAGTGAAGTTCAGGCAACCAACTTCCTTAAATATTTCATTTATTTCTTTTTCTTTAAGATAATATTTTCAGTGGATTTTCCATTCCTTTCTCATTGCATATCGGTACAAGCAAGTTTTCAGAACTAGTATTTCTCTTTTGAGAAATTTTTGTAGAAACTATCTACATGATAGTTGATAGAAGAAGTTGTACAAAGTCTGTCTTAAGTGTTACACAAATATTCTGTTACAAGAGAAAGAGAATAGTGTTGAGAGAAACAGATGAAAACATAAAAACATTTTTATTGTTTATGGGCCTGCAACAAAGAAGAAGTTTAAGTAGTAAAATCTTAGATTTCTGACTGGACTCAGAAAGTGCTACTCTGTGCCTTTGATGCATTTAAACACAAGGTTAGATGGAGGTTTGCATGGAAGAAGACTGTGTGTTCATAAAGGGAAGGATAAGGTTATATGAATGAGTATCCTTATCTTTTCAGTACTTTATATTCCTTTGTAAAAGAGAAGACAAAGCAAAATGAAAGACAGAATTTGACCCATATCATCGAGTCAGGGCCTTATGTGTTCACTTTTCCAAGAGCTCCTTTTTTTTTTTTTTTACCTCCATATTGACATTCACAGTGAAATTATTGCAAAATACTCCACCTTGATTTACATGAAAAATTACCATATAAAAATGTACCTTTCTACCAAGCCTACATGCTTCCTGTACAGGAACATTTGTACAGCTGATTTCTCTGACAAAGATACCACAGCTCGATGAACATCACTAAAAGAAATCTAGAATGTACCCTCCTCTACAAAGCACCAAATGTGCTTACCAAATTTCTTTCAATTTTATGTGTTCAAAGGCTTTTAAGGTCACAAGACTACGCAAGTCCCTCTGTGTCATCCCTGTGCTTGGAAAGGGCTGTGTGCCTTGAAGGCTACAAAATGCAAGAATGACGGTCTGTTATTAAGCCTTTACTGCAAGAGGAATGTGCAGAATTATCAATTAAGGACATAGGTTCCATGTAAATTAGGCAGGTGGTGAGGATTTGAAATGAAGCTCTTCAAGCACTCTCCACTACAACAGAAATTGTAATGGCACAAAATTGTTGGTGGAGCTCCTCAACAATTGGTGGAATTGTTGGACGCACACTGAAGGTCTCTCACAGAGCTAATTCTTTTTGTTTTGTGTGGCTGGATTTTAAATCATAATGTTAGAACAACTGTGAAAAATGAAAATCCAGATGAAAATGAAAGCTCTATCAAATTTCCACATACCACTCCATTAACTGAAAGCAGCTGGTCTCCACGTTTGAGCCCACCATGCCTTTCTGCCACTCCTCCAGGAATGATGCGAGAAATATAAATAGGTGAATTTTGTTCCTTTCCTCCCATGACATTAAAGCCCAAGCCTTCCTCAGTCTTTGGCAGTTCCACCACTCGCGGGTGCGAATGGCCTTCGCTTGCAGCAAATGCAGCAACTGTTGCCTGGAAGAAAAAAATGATTGATTGGACAGTGATAGACACTTTGTTGTTCATTTGCAGGAAGAATTCCTTCCTGTGAAAACATTTCAGTATCTTACTCTGACATTTTCTGATTATCTGAAAATATTTTATCACGTTTATTAACATCTATGCCAATATTTTCAAAATAAAGGAATAAACAGAGGAACAAAGAGTTTAGGTGACTTGTCAAAGACAATCCAGAAAGTTACCAGCAGAGCCAGAAGCAGGCACCTGGAAACCTTACTCTGTGGTGGTGCACTCACTCTTATGATCATTAGGGCGTTTCTTCTTTGCCTTTTCACAGGGAGAAAATGTTTTCCTGTGGGATAAGGTAATGGGATATCTCATGTGTTCCTAGTTGAAATAAAGTGGATTTAACTAAATTGTTAACTCTTTGCTTTGCTTTCAGAGTTATGGAATTATTTTTTTTAAATCATCAAATGATATCCTTAAATTAAAAGTTTGATTTATAATCTTTGTGAAATCTTGCAAACTAAGTAACTTTTGGAACAGGAATAGGAGATTTTATTATATAATTCTGTCAAAACTTTTATTGAAAAATTAGATCTAAAGACAACAATAGATACATAAACCAATTAGAAAAAATCTAAATTGTTTAACTTATTCCAAGGGGGGGAAAAAAAAAGTAACATACTGTAAAGCTTCCATCCAGAAAATATTACCTTTATACTTCATTTTTCACTATAAGCACTTTCTTACAGTCTTAATAAATCACTAAATAAACATTAAGAAAATATTTTATCGTTTTTAAATGTGTTTGTAGTACAAACTGCTTGAACAATTTTGCATTACACTAATATTTTTGAGTGTCCTATAATGCTTATGCTTAATAGAAGCTAGTGGATGACGTGACATCATGGATCATTCTCAGTTACGTGTTTTTGCACATGCAGAAATTGTCATCATGCATACATATTATGTCAGACATGAATGCACTATGAGAATGAAATGCAGACAGCCCAGAAATAACCAGGAAATATTGCGATATTGAAACACTGCTCTGTAACCTGCTGTTCTATATGAGTAAGAAATGAGAATGGGAAACACTAATTGGACTTCTCCCCATTTACTAAATAACATAGCAATAATTTCTATGTTTATCTGCAGTGTAAACAAATCAGGATTTCACATACACATTTCTCTATATGGAACCAAAGATCTTACAAATTTACACTGACCATTAGCTTTCAATTAGAAGGTTAAAATCAAAAAACGGCCTTCAGAAACAAAATTCCTATTTAATATGGAAAATATGCTGCAATTTAGAGTATGTTAGGTTATTTGCTGCTATTATAGAGTTTGCTTCACTAAAATACTCTTAAATAATTTTGTAACACACTCCCAACCTTTCTCCTCTTATACAGCTTTAAATTAAAATATCCGAATATAAATACTTATGGTAAGAGATCTTAGTTCCACTAGGACTTCAAGAATTCACAGGAATGGGACCATAAAGAAGTATCTCTAAAAAAGATTTATGGGTTTTGCAAGGTATTTTGCATAGAATCTGCTATATCACATAAAAGACAGTGTTTTGTGGAAAATTATAATGGGAGAAAGAAAGTCACAGTGGATCCCCTTGTTTGGAAAGGGGATTTTTTTTTTGTTCATCTATTTTTGTGCATGTTGTGAAAATACAGAGCATATTTCATACTGGCACATAGAATGGGTTCTTTCATGGTTGTGTGAATTCCCTTATCATTTCAGTAGCAGCAGTAACGCAGCTGTCATTATCTTAGGCAATGAAGAAAGGCAGGTCCACATGGACAAAGAGACAATATATTTTATTAAAACAGGCAATATATGGAAAAAACCTCTAGGTTTGCATTTAGGTGTGGAGTCAAAAAAATGTTGATCAGGCCATTTCTGTCACTGTTCATCCTTACCACTTGCTCAGTACCTACAGTTCCCATTACTTAAAAGGGGAATTTTGATTGTTTAGTTTGATTGATTTTGATTGTTAGTTTTTGATTGTTTAGTAGATTGTTTAGTTTCTACCTCCCAAATAACTGTGTCCTCTCTGGGTGAGATGTATGGGATAACAGTCTCATAAAATACTGGTTTTTGCAGGCAGACTGCTACAGAAGAACCAGTAGATTTGCTTTTGCAAAGCAACTTTTCAAAAAGCATCATATTCCATAAAATCATTCTCTTTTCTTAAGCTACAGAAGCAGCATAAAGGTTGACATTTTCCATTATGATTGTTACCTGGGAAGTAGCACTGGTTCTAGACTCTGGGCTGCCACTGATGTCTAAATTTTCTTACAGTGTACACACGAATACCTGAAACACACACGCGCACAGTCAATTACTAGATCACTTTGGTAACACAAATTTCAACAGCTGCACGTATCCTACCTTTGCAGTAGCCCTGGCTCGGAATTCGGGGCAGCCATTTACAGTTATGGTTTCATGCATGTATTGATACACCTAAAATGTTCATGAAAATAAAATGAAATTAATTATAGGAGCAAAACAAGGACTTTATATCAACCCAGACAGGAGAGTCCCTTTCCCTCACAGAACTAACTTTCATTAATCTGTATTCACACAATCACATAGTCAAGTCTGCTGAACTTGAGCATGCTTAGGCTAACAGAGAGCATCAATCTCTGTTTCTCACGGTACTTTCCAAACTTTACATCTTCCAACATGACTCCCTTCCATTCTCTAGCAAGTAGTTTCCTAAAACCAGCTAAGTTCTATGTTATCAAAAATTTGTTTTTCCGGGCAACTGACTTGAATGCAAACAATCTGAACTGACTTGAGTGGTATCTCAGCCTCCACCAATGACTTCTTTGGAATCTGAACTTTCTTGTAAACCAGAAGACTTAGGAAAGTGATGTTAAAAAAAATATATAAGTTGCTCAGCATACAGAAGAAGAAGAAGAATGCTGCTCAGCTTAAGAATGGAAGTGCTGGAGGCAGGTCACATTTCTACCTTCCATCAACCATAACTAGGAATACTGAAAAGGGGTTGACAATCTAGCAGGTCGGGTCAGACATGGTCAATGAGTAAGATTATACTTTAAAAAGGAACTGTACATACACATAATTACATAAAATCAATACTGCCAATATATATAACTTTCTGTCATTTTCTTCAGGTATACACTTTTGGACCACTTTTCCTGGTCCTTAACTCTCTCTTCCTTTTAAACACCTGCAGTAAAGAGAAAGGAAAAGGATTTGTCTTACACTACCTTTGTCCTCTAGATTTGTGACACTCTCAGAGGAAAAATAACAACCAAAACCTTGATAGTAGCCAGTTACTTTGAAGGCAAACTTAAAAAATAAAAATATTTATGTATAACATACAGGAAGTTTTTTGAAAGACAAAGGTGAATGCAAACAAACCAAACCTTTTCTTTAACTTTCTTATAAAACTATATAACTTTAAAAAAAGTTCCTATATGCCACTTATTTGCTGTGGGGATTTACTTTACTTAATTCATCAGAAATTTTGTCATTTCATGTGCTTTGTGTCTCAGGCTGCACTCCTCAGAGAGACCCTTGTTGGTAAAGTATGTTAGTTTTTACAGCCATCTCCTTAGGTTTCTTGAGAGTGCAGATTTAAATGTACTTTCAAAAATATATTTACCTTTCACTCATTTGCTGATGCTTTAGCAGAAGTGCCAAAACTTTCCTCTTTGGTAATGTAAATGTTACTTTGGCAGAGAAGTACTTAACTGACTTACAAACAATGGCTTATCCCATTGATAGACAAAAGTTCCCCATCCCCCTGTCCTGGTGACTTGTTATGTAGTACCATAATGATGCATCTCTCCCCACTGAGCCTATTAATATGAAACTTAACACACCGACAACCATATGCTGCAAACATCTAAACAGAATTAAGATTTGTGGCTTATTTCTAACTTCAATGGACAGACATACTGTTAATCAAGCACTCTTAAGTAGAAAATAATTAGTACATTATATAAGAAGAATATTGTATAATTGCAGTAAGGAATCATTACATATTTGTTTCTTCAAAACACATAGTGTATTGAACCAGTAATAATGCTGTATATTCTTCAGGACCCCTTCATCTTAAAACATGACAGCAGATTCTACATACTATTTTTGCTTGCACAGCTTTAAATGCTGTGGCTTGCTAAAATGTCTGAAGGAATATATTTGAATATTGAACTATTATGGCATCAAATTGCTTTGAAAACAGGTATTTCATAGAGAGGAACAGTTACTAAAAAGTTCTTTAAAATATTCATGACTAAGGTCAATTATCACAAAGATGAGCTGATAATGATACATTCGTGTCATTGTTTGTTAGGTTTGAAGTCATATAACTTCCTGTTGACTGCATCCTACCAGTATCTAGGTGGTAGACTTTTTAATATCCAGTATCTGGTAACTAACTTGTATACTGGTGAAACAACAGATTCATGACTGTGTGATTAAATTAGTAAGACAAAAAACAATCCAGCAGATCCAAAACTTCTGGAAAAATATGATCAAAATATAAAGAGGGGGGAAATGAGACAAGGAATTGAGGAGTAAGGAATAGTTCATCAAAATTAACTGACCAGACAGTGAGGAATGCCTGACGTTTACTGTGCTTGCTGAACCGGGAGGAAAGGCAGACTAGTTTGTGATAAATGGAGCCAGAACTTCCAAACAGGGTGAGGGGTGCAAGGCTACCAGTGATAAGTGGTAAATCCAGAACCCTGAACCAGCGAGAATTAATCTCAAAGCCGGCAACATGCACAAGAGGCTAAGGCGCATGGTCCAGAGACAAAAGTTGAAAAGTTCAAGTGCGATGAAGAGTCTGGAAGCGTTCATTAGAGACCCCTGACAACCCCCGAACTGGGGAGGTGCAAGCACAAAAGGACTTTTGGCTCATTTTAATACGAAGCAGCGGGACTAGGTGGGGCTAGGAAATGAATATGTATTAGACATATAGTGTAATCCTAGGCTTTTAGGGAACAAATAGAGCAGTAGTTTAAAGCTTCGGGGTGCATGCTTTCAAAGGAATTATCTCCATGCGCCTCAGCGCTGAATAAATGCATACCTGCTTTATAACTCTCATTTCTCATGAGTTATAGAGTCCTTTCCATGTATCAGTTGGCGAAGTCCAGCCAGGACTCCTCTGTCCGGCTGCGAAAGCAGGACGGGCAGCAGACGCCCTGAGGTGCGCCCTAGGATTTCCCTGGAGGGACTCAGTGACTTGGTTCACTCTGTCAGGGACAGACAACAACCTGCTGGCCCGCAGATAAACGGTATGTATCAAATTTAGGGGGCTTGTAAGTCATATACGCTTGGCTAGGGGCAGCCAGTAAGTCACATTGAGATGTCTTTGCGCATGGGCATAGACCCTGTGTAAGTAAGATCTGGGCTTAAGGGATACCAGCTAGGGGCTGGCGGGGGTATTGCACTGACGGATAGAGCAGCCGCCAGCGATCCTGGGAGGTGGGTTGAGTGAATCCCTGTTTCATTACTGTTTTATTGCAATTGCTGAGGTCTGGACGCACTGTGCTTTGATTGTGTGAGTGAACGAAACGTACCTTTCAGTGCAAAGTGAGAGCAAGAACAGAGAGAGTTCGCTAGATTATTTTGTCCATTTCCCGGGCTGCTGGAGTGACTGAAGTGAATGCGATGTGCAGTGAGTGCTGTGGTGTGTTGAGTGTTTCTAACCCTGATTGGCTGAGGAGATGAGGGACACTGTGTGTGTGCGTGCATATTTTACCTAGACAAATAGAAGGAATCCTTGTCCTTGAGTGGTTTGGGCTTGACTCCTGGGAATTTGTGAACCTAGGGTGCCACTGGACAGACTGAGGGAGTGTGAAAGGAGTTTTGGGTGAAAAAGGAAGGGCAAAGAGAAGTGACTGAGGTTTTTTTGTGACTGAGTCGTAGGAGCTCAGTGGAGCTTATTTTGTGTCCCAGAGGCTGCCCATGTGAACCTTGGTTCTGTTTTTGCTGCACTCAGTGTGAAAAGTTGTGGTATAGACAAGTGTTCGGAGGAGGATACCCTCACATTCGCTGTGTTCAAGGTGTTTTGATATAGAGGTGCAAACAACAGAGAGAGCTGTGAGAACGTTGGTAAGAACTGGTCGTGAGGAAGAGGGGCATGAAAGGTTACATGTAATATTAAGAGACAGGATTAATGATAATTTAGAAAAGCCTCCAGAAATAATCAGGAGTGTGCCCTATCTATTCGGATCCTGGGACATCTCCAGATAAGGGAAAAAAAGTGGTTTAAGAAGAAAAAATATTGGGAATCGCAACATAGGGACGAGACACAGTAAAGAGGCTAGTCCACTAGGGTGTGTTTTAGCCCACTGGAGAGAGATAGCAGGCGTAAGAAGTACGGAGGACAAAAGAACGTTTTTGAAGTACTGTGGCCGGTGGTGGCCACTATATAAATTAGACGATGGAGTAAGGTGGCCGCCTACTGGACCTTTAGATTATAGCACCTTGTTACAGTTAATGTTTTTTTTGAGAGGAGAAGGGAAGTGGGACAAGGTTTCCTATGCAGATATGGTCTTTACCCTTCGGGATCACCCTGAGTGGCAGAGAGACTGTGGGATTAGATCCCCCTCTGATCCTCTGGTATTAGCCTTTGAAAAGAATTATAAGGTGGCTAATAAAGGTAAACTTAAGTGGTGCTGCTCTGCCTGCAGCATCAGCCAGAGATGCACAAAATCTGATAAATTATATTGCACAGCCACACAAGAACAAGATCTAACAGATCTATTTAAACCTCCCCCTAGGAGACAGGAGAAGGATGGGAGCTCGGAAGGAACACCCCTCTAAAACACTGCCTAGTACCCCAATCTCATCCAGAACAGGAAAACAAACATTGCAAACACCTCTACAGGAGGCAGTGAGGCCAGAAGGGGGAAGAATGCTGGTTAAGGTACCGTTCTCAACTATTGATTTGGAGGCATGGGAAAAGGTTGCTAAGAACTATCGCAGTGATCCAGTAAACACTGCCAGACGTTTACGATACACAATAAAACAGCATAACCCTCATTGGAGTGATACACAGTTACTGCTGGGTGCTGTAACTGAAACAGAGAAACAGCTGATTTTGAAAAAGGCTAGAGATTTGGCAGAGGAGTTCTATAGGACCTGACAAGATGTAAAAGAGTACTTTCCACTCCAAGATCCAAACTGGGACCCAAATAGAACAGCAGAAACAAAAAAGCTAGAAAGCTACCAGGAGTGGATAGTACGAGGAATGGAGAGAGCTATTCCTAAAACAATAAATTGATCAGCTTTATATGCAATCAAACAGGGTCCTTCTGAGTCTCCATCTGAATTCCTGGATCGCTTAAGGGACACGATGTGTCGCCATATATCATTAGACCCTGGGTCTGAGGTAGGAATACAACACCTAGTGAATTTGTTTTTAGGACAGTCTACAGGAGACATCAGATATAAACTTCAAAAGCTCCGGGGACCAGATGGGAAGAATTTAGAAGCCCTATTAGATGAGGCATGGAGAGTTTTTAGTAACTGGGAAGAGGGATATAAACAAGGAATGAGGAAACAAGTAGCGGTTGTAAAGGAGGAGAAAGGGAGAGGCAGACAAGGACCATGCAGGCAGGGACTGCCCTGGCTGGGCAGAGACCAGTGTGCAATTTGCAGAAAATTTGGTCACTGGAAAAATCAGTGCCCAGAACGAAGGTGCTAGGGAAAGGGGAACCAAGAAAATAAGGGGGTGGTGGTTGCACATGTGAAAGAAGACTGAAGAGGATCAGTGACTCTTTCCCCAGCAGATCCACTGGTTATAAAAATGAAGCTGGGGGAAGAAAGGAAATAGGTAGGACTTTTGGTTGGCACAGGGGCAATATATTCAGTCTTAAAGGAAGCTTTAATATCTGCGGAGAATGTAGTGGTAAAAGGTGCAACTGGCCAAACTGAAAAAACATACTTCTGTAAGCCTTTAAAGTATAAATATGGAAAACAATAGGGCATTCATAAGTTTTTCTATATGCTCAACTCCCCAGATCCGATCCTGGGGAGTGATTTATTGGCACAATTGCAAGCAACCATTACATTTAAAGAAAACGGGGAGATTACTCTGGAGGTAAATGACCAAAAATATGTAGAAGTGCTAAGTTTCATACTAACAATGATTGAAACTGAAGGGGAAATTAGTGAAGAAATAATTAGCCAAGTATTTCCTGCAGTATGGGCCTCTGATGTACCAGGGAGAGTGAAAAATGCACCTCCTATATTAATCAAACTTAAGGAAGGAAAACATCCAGTCAGAGTTAAACAGTACCCCTTGAAAAAGGAAGATAGGGAAGGAATTGGCCGATAATTGAGAACTTTCTGCAGTTAGGATTGTTAAAAGATTGTCATTCTGATTTCAACACTCCTATTCTACCTGTTCAAAAACCTGACGGCTCATATCGAGTAGTACAAGATCTACGAGGTATCAATAAGATCACTGAGGATCTTTACCCTGTAATGGCCAATCCATACACTCTATTAATACGCTTGACATCCGAGCTAACCTGGTTTACCATTTTAGATTTGAAAGATGCCTTCTTTTGCCTCCCTCTCCACGAAGCCAGCCAGAAAATTTTTGCGTTTAAATGCCAAAGCCCTAAGAGCAGGCACAGAACACAGCTCACATGGACACCTTGGTTGCCTCAAGGTTTTAAGAACTTGCCCACCTTGTTCGGAGAACAACTTGCAAAGGACCTGGAGGCCTGGGAAGCCCCACTAGAAGAAAGGCTGTTGCAGTATGTAGATGACCTCCTAATAGCCACCCAGACAGAAGAAGCATGTGTGGTCTGGATGGTAAGCCTCCTAAATTTTCTGGGACTCCAGTGGTACAGGGCATCAAAGAAGAAAGCTCAGGTAGTGAAACAGAAAG
>VXBQ01008986.1:15667-57710 GCA_013400175.1 Phainopepla nitens | reverse complement strand
AGCAGCGGCAGGGAGGCTGCGCTCGCTGGGGGCCGGACTCGTCTCTCGGGTAACCTGCGGTGGGATGAGAGCGCTCATCAGGCTGTGCCACGGGAGGTGTGGGTTGGACGCGGCGAGGAATTTCTCGCAGAAAGGGTGGTTGGACATCGGACGGTGGGGTCACCGTCCCTGGAGGTGTTTGAGGGAGCGCTGGAGTGGCCCTCCGTGCCGTGCTGTGACTGACAGGGCGGTGATCAGGCACAGCCTGGACTCGGTGACCTCGGAGATCTTTTCCCAGCTGGTTGATTTCTGTGAACACAAACCTCGGCGAGCAGGAGCTTGGCATTCCCTCCAGGGAGAGAGTGGGGGGGTGAGGTGCTGCCCAGAGAAATCCATGAACTTACACACGGCTGAAATGGGAGGTTTTAGTGACAGTGCCCAGACCTGCAGGAATCAACACCCTCACCTTCAGTACAGGATATTCCAGGTGTTTTGTGCTCCTCAGTTTGTGGAAAGTGCCCGCAGAACAAGAAGCTGCTGCTCTCAGCAGGGTTACTGTGGCTGCCCTTCACGTCCCCTGTTCCAGGACTATCACAGGTGTTGGTTCCATCTCTGAACAGGTGATTGTGCTTGGTAACTGCACATGAAGGAGCTGTGGCACGGCTGAGTGGCAGGACCAGAGCCCACCTGGTGCTCACAGACCAGACTCGATTCTCTCCAGGTGGGAGAAGCCCCCCTTGTGTTGCCCAGGCTTTGTCATTTCGCTGGCAAACTTCTGAGGCAGCTGAGCTGGGCCCTGGGAGCCATCAAGTGCTCTCTGTAGTGGAGCTGAGGTGCTGTCCCCTCCCTCTCAGCTCAGCTGGAGTCAGTGTGGCAGCCAGCCCCTGCTCTGTGCAGTCTGCAGTGACCTGCACAGAGGCACCTGGAGGTGCAGATCCACACCCTGCCCCTGCCAAGGCAGCAGGAGCTGCTCTGGGGCCATGGATTTCCTTCTCAGCACGGCCTGGTGGGGTGTGAGCTGCTCCAGGGCGGGCCAGGCCTTGCTTCTTTCAGTCCCTGTGTCCTTGAGGTGGGATGTGTGAGCACCCAGCTTGCTGCAGTTGAATTGAGAGGTGCTGCAGCTGTGTTTGTCTTGACCTGCTTGTGTCTCACTGAAGGCCTCTCGTTGCAAAAACATCTTGTTTAAATATCTGATAATTCACATAACCTGTTAGCTGTTGAATAACCCATTTATGTAAAAGGAAATAATTATTTGCTGTTGAAGTGCAGCTTGGTGAAATTATTTTGTGGGTGTTTCAAGTCCAGAGGAGGCCATGAGGTTGATGAGGAGTCTGGAGCTCCTGCCCTGTGGAGACAGACAGACAGAGCTGGGGCTGTTCAGCCTGGAGAAGGTTCAGTGGGGACATCACAGCATCTTCCAGGATCTGGAGGGGCTGCAGGGAAGCTGGAGAGGGGCTGGACTGTTCATCAGGAACTGTAGTGACAGGACAAGGGAGAACGGGCTCAAACTGAAAGAGGGGACGTTCAGGTTAGATATTAGGGAAAAAAAATTGTTCCCTGTGAGGGTGGTGAGGCCCTGGCACAGGGTGCCCAGAGCAGCTGGGGCTGCCCCAGGATCCCTGGCAGTGCCCCAGGCCGGGCTGGGCAGGGCTTGGAGCAGCCTGGGACAGTGGGAGGTGTCCCTGCCATGGCAGGGGTGGAACTGGCTGATCTTTGAGGTCCCTTCCACCCCAAACCCTTCTGTGTTGAAGCTGTGTGTACCACTGGTGATCAGGGACAGGTTAGAGTGTGATCCTCAGAGGATCCTGGGCTCATTACAGCCCTCCCTGCAGATGGGTCTGAGCTGGAGCTGCCTCACTGCTGTCATCATGTTTGTAGGGACAGCCTGTGAGGCCCCAGCCCAAGCATGAGGGAGATGGAATAATAAATAGTAAATAATTCTGTGCCATGGCTGTGGTCACTTGCTTGATTTTGTTGTTCTTAAATTCCTTATACTTGCAGCAATTATTCTGTATGTGTTGAGTTTCCATGAAAACTTGAGTTAATCTAAACTGGAAGATTCCAGCAGCAACCTTCTGGCTGTCTCTCACCCTGGAAACAAGTGTTGGGAAATGTGGGCTCTGCAAGTGTTTGTGGGAGAGCAGTGTCCTGCATTTTTGTGCAGTGACTTGTTTGCTGCCTGTTGAATATGATTTTTTTTTCCATTAGTGATTGTGGGATGAAAGGAGCTGTTGGGGGGCTAAAATATTTCCTTCCCCTATGAAAGTACTTGATTTAACTGAGTTCTGTAGGTGCTGTGTGAGAGCAGGTGGTCTTTTCTTGCACAGAACTAAATTGTCACTAGTGACTTGTTGCCAGATGTCACTGAAAGTGCTCTTCATTGCTCAGGTGGTGGATATTTGCCTCACCACCCAAGCAATCTGGTGGAACCCCCCTGATTCTTCCTGGCTGAGAATGAGGGGAAAATGAAAAGGCAGCTGCACCCAGTATTTCTCTGGAGGTGATGGCAGAGCTTTCACCAGGGGTGTTTGGTGTTGTGTTTGTCTGAGCTGTGCTGATCAGGTACAGCTTTTGTCCTGGTTTTGGCCTTTTTGGAGTATTCCTTTTGCTCTAAGGGAATGAGGGAGAAGAGGAAAAAAAAATTCAGCCATAGTTCTTCTTACTTGATGGGTTGATCATCCCTGGCTTGGCGTTTGAATCTTTCAAGGTTTTGTGTCACTTGCAAGAGCAGAAATCAAATTTACTAAATTCAGTTCTCCTGAGGGCCACAACATTACAGTCAGGCTGTGGAATACAGTGCTTGGTTCTGAGTATCTCAACAGGGACATAACTCCAGGACAAGGAAGACTTCCCTGAGTGAAGGAAAGTAGCTGCATTCCTCAGAGCCACTGGGATGTGAGATGGTTATAGGAATATAACACAGAAACCTGGAATATATTTGTAAGAAACTACTTTACATTGCTTTCAGCATTTGTGCTGGACTTGCCCGGATTTTTTGTGGACTCTGAAATATTTGGGATTTATGAATAATCACTTTTTCAAGGCAGTGCTGGGACTTGGAGCTGCTTTGTCCTGCATCTTCTGCACCACATCAGTCAAATGGATTGGTGGCTCTTAGGTGGGGACTGATCTGTGAGAGGATGTTTGCTCCCCTTTTGAATAGTGGGATCAGAAAATAAGCAGAGCTGCTTGTACTTTGGACTAAAATGAATTTCTCTCAGTCAGTCCTTAAGTTTTGTTCTTACTGATCAAGCAGCGTGTTGCTTGATCAGTAATTGAGGTGTTGTGGTAATTCTCTGGAGAGGAAGGGCTGAGGCTTGGTGAGCCTGTGCTGTGCCATCCTGGCTGCCTCAAAAATGGGGAATATCCTGAGACTGGCTGTCAGCAGGCTGTGTGTTTGAAATCCCTTTCTGTATCAGGCTCCAACTTGTATTTTCCATGCTGATGGAGGGGTCTTGGACAAATTTCTCTTTACCTCCTTGCAGAGTCCTTTTTCAGGTCATCCTCAAATACATTTAGGCTTTGCCAGTTACTCTGGTATTTAGGAAAACCACCTGTGACATGAGGCTTAAATGGTTGTGGATGGTTTTATTGCTTTCTGCAGAGCTCTGGAGAAATGTCTCTCACCCCAGCTGAAGTGAATGGGAGGAGCAGCACAAGTACCAGAATAGTCTAAAGGGTCAGATGACAGTGCCTTATTGGGTTTTTTTTAATCCTGCTAATACCTAGAATTGGTGATTTTATCTGTTGCTGTTCTTTGCAGGGCACCATGGAGAGGTTTTTCCTAGAAGCTGGGCCTGTTCTCTTGAAAGCTGAACTCTGCAGATATTGGTGTTTGAGTGTGCCCAGCAAAGAAGCTTCATGTTAGAAGTGGTTTTGTATTACTCTGTGTTTTATATTGTCATTTTTCTGGCTGTTAATTGTATAGGAGAACAGAAGTGCTAGGTATAGGAAAACTTGTCTCTCTCACAAACTTTGTGGATTAATTTGTTTTTCCTGGCTTTACCAGTGCATTTTGTAGCTGGGGCTTATGTTGTGTCCTTTGAAGACTTCATTGGAGAGCTTTATTTTGGGGAATTTAGGTGCAGAAACAGTGATGCTTTTTTTTTTTTTCCCAGTGTATTTCAGAGCTTGATAAAATGGATGCATAGGGTTTAAGAGGTGGGGAAAAAAAAGGAGGAAAAAAACCTAAGGCTGACACAGAGCAGGACAAAAGCAGTGGCTAACAGCAGTACATTACTCAAGGTCATTGAGGCAGATAAGGACTAGGTCTGCTTGCTTTTGCCATGTCCTAATTTTTGTGCTTAGCTCCCTGCTGAACCTGTCATAAAAACTGAGCTTTCCATTTTAAGTTGAACATGAGATGTTAAAATGTATTTTAGCTGCTACATGTGCTTTAAAAGCTCAGCTCTTAATTTTGCAGGGTGTATTTTCCTGCTGGGGTGTCTGCCTGTAATCCAGTGGCAGCTGGGAGGCTTTAGAGATAAGGGTACAAGTTTAAATAAAACAGGGAGTGGGGGGGGAAGGAAAATATCCCAAAAGCTGATAATCTAAAAATTGCTTTAGCACTCTTGCTTTGCCCTTAACTTGGAGGATTCTGTGCCAGGGTGATCATTGTGTGCTCAGTATGAGCAGGGGCTCTCAAAGCTCCCCTGATTTGGGAGTAGAAAACCTTGGTGCCAGCAAGCTGGTCCTGAACACCTTTGTACTTCAGGCTGCCTTCCTTCCCTGAGCCAGCTTCTGCTGTTCACAGACTGGTTTTTTCTTTTTCTGGAGTGTGTGGTGAGTGATTTCACCTCTAAAGGATCATCCATAATTTGTAAGTCATGGTAAATAACTGCTGACAGAAAGAGAGTTCTTGAAGGGGGTGTTCAAATCAAATGTCCCAAAATATGTCAGGGTGTGTCATCCCTGACACTGTTCCTTTTGGTCTACATTGTAAGTAGACCTACTGTATGAAAGCTGTTAATATATTGCTGTAAAATATATTTTAAAATTTATATTTCAGCATTGAAGTAGTCAGAAAACATCTCTGCTCTTTGTATTTTGCTAAAATTCTGCTCATCCCAGACATAAGGGAAATGTAAATGGGCAAAGGGCTGAGTCCATGGATGCAGTACAACATTTAACAAAAGAGTAAAGCATCACCTGGCCCTCCCTCCTGGAGAGGACAAGATGTGTTAATGCTTTCAGAACCAGCTTTCTGGGCACTTATTGGAGATGTTGATGTACAAAATGCTTGTCATTAAAGCTTCACTACAGGATCACAGCTGGTCCCAGTGGAAGATTTTATTCTCTGGCTCTGACATTTCTGACACAACAAAGTTACTGGCTTTCCAAAAGGAGACAGGACAGAGTGGACTATAAGGAGAAAATGGTCCAAACCTGGAGCCTTTTTCATGGAAGGCATTGAATAGAATGTTTCCTATTCTCTTTTCTAAAAGCAATGGCCTCAATCTTTCAAGATTATTTCAAATAGCTTTTTCTCCAGCACCCTGTGGTTCTGCATCTTGGGCAGTTGTTTGTTCCACAGCAGCAGAAGATAGTGTCAACAGCCAGAGTTACTGTGGATGTCTTTCTGTTGCAGTGAAACACAAATTTTAGAAATCTTTAGATATATTGGTCATTTAAAACATATCTGTGTAAAATGCTCTTTCATCTGCTCCTGTTGCTTATTCTTAGGTGAAATCCAGTTGTAATGGAGTGAGATCAATCTCTTGGTGAAGATTTGATTCAATGGTTTTCTTTTTGCTGGAAAAGGCAGCAAATGCTGTAGCATAACAGTGTACTTGATATTTGTTCTGTAACCACTTTGTTGTGTGCTTGCTTATTACAACAAAATACTTCATGTAGGCAAGGGGAGCTGTGAGGCTGCAGTTTGCCTGTCCCTGGGAGGGTGTTAACTGGGGTGCAGAGCCCAGGGAAAGCACCTGGCTGTTTCTAGGGGGAGTTTCCCCCAGTTAGCTCAGAGAGCAGCTGGAAGAGCTCACCGTGTCAGCACCCACCTGCACAGCTGTCCCCAAAATGTCACTGGAGATGAGCTTAACTTCTCACTTGCATTAAGTGATGTTTAGGTGTGTGTGTTAATTTGCTTACCTTAGTCCCCTTACTGAGATAGCTGACTGTCTCCTCTCTCCTGTGGATAAACTCCCTGTATCCTGGCTGTGCAGGGCATGGCAGTTTCCCCTCTGGAAGGGTTGGAAGTGGAGGCACAGGCAGCATGAGTCGTGTTTGTGCTGTACTGACCACTGCAGGAACTGGAAACTAGTTCTGGACTGATAGTTTGCCCACTGGCTTTTTCCTCACAAGTAAACAAGAGTGATCCAGCCTCTTTGACAAGGAGTTCCCAAACCTGTCCTTGTGCTGTGTGTTTTCACTCTCTCCCTGTGCTCCCCCACGGATGTGTGAGTGTGCATTTCTGTGTGTCTGGATCTGCATGGATGCAGGAGGAAGCACATGTCCTCCCACACAGCTCTGGTGGTGGCAGCTCTTCCAGGACAAAGTTGGTGGGTTAGTCTGAACCCTCCTCTTAGCAAGATTTAGCTTGTCAGCTATCCATTGAGCAAATAATCCTGAATATAATGTTCCAGGGAGTAAATGTCTGCTTATGATCAGGAAGAGGAACTGGGTGAATATGATCTTAATTAAGCTAATATTAAAAGCAAGCAGAAAGTTGTTTGCTTTGCAAATGAAACACCTTGTTACAAATCCACCTATATAGTAAATACCTGAGAGAAGATTGGCCTGGGGTCAGTGCTTTATTGGGAGAAACAGTTGTGGCTGAAACTTCAGCTATGCTGATAATGCTTTTATCCCTCTTTTATAGATTGCTGCTAAAATTGGAGATATTCCTCACTTGAATAATTCTACAACACTTGTGGACCCGTCAGTCTACGGTTATGGAGTGCAGAAACGGCCCCTGGATGATGGAGGTAAGCTGGCTGGGATTAGTCAGTCTTGTGGATGCAGCTCCTGAAATTCATCTGTGGAGGCAGAATTCATCTGTCTGTTTTAAGGATGGAAAATGCAGCTTTCTGTGTACAGACATTTTATACAAGATGCCCTGTGCTGTTTACTCTTACCTAGATTGCACAGTGTTCTTAGGCATGAGTATTAATGTGAAGCAATTCTTCGTTGGTTCACGACCTTTGGTAATTAGCAAACAAACTGTGTTATTTAAATCTTGGTCTGTGGTAGTTGAGGGAGGGAGGAGGATTTACTTACCTGTGCTGGAGCCCACGTGTAGAGCACCAGGTGTGCACAGTACATGTTCTTCCCTGATGGCCCTTGTTTTCTGAGAGCAGGGTGTAGGGACAGTGTTACACGTGTTCCTCTCCACTGTGACAATAGTCACAGCCCAGCAGCTCAGTTGCTGTCAAGTTCTGGTTGCTTTGTACTTGAATTCTAGGGAGAAAATGTATTTGTGGAGGATTATGCAAATTGGAAGGAAACTTCCTCTATTAGCTTAGCGTTCTTCATTATTATTTGAGAATTCTAAAATCTCTGAAGTGTTTAAAATTGGTGCCAGCCAAAGGATAGTTTATTGCATGGACCATAGCTGGTAACTGTCATAACTCAATATTGTGTGAATTGTTACAATTTTAAAATAAACCACTAGTTTCCTATCTTTGGTGGGAACAACAAAAATGTTAGAACAAGAGGTTTTTTTTGGTTTTATAAATCTAGTGATATGCATTGTCACAAGTGTTTAAACTGTATTATCTACTGCTGTATGGATGCAAAGAGCTCACCTTTTCTTGTGAAGAAATAAAAAGCATGGCTATGTCTTCCTTTTTGCTGTTTCCTCTGGTATTTTTCCTGACACTCATAGCCCTGCAGCGTGATTCTCTCCCCCGTGGATATGTTCAGGAGTACTGAGGAGATAAGCCAAGCTGCTGCCTAGCACTTCATTTTGAAAGTAATTTTGTTTTCTGTCTGATACAAAGGCTGAAAATAACTGCATGTCTGTTCCTCAGTCTGAAAAAACATGCTGGAGCATGGGGAGAAGTTTCTTTCATGTGGAGCCTCTGGCTTGCTAACATGACTGGTGTCTGAACACATGGCACCACCCACTTCTGTTCTCTGCTCTTGGCTCTATTTGAGCAACAGGTTACTGCTGCTCCTTTGCTTTGGGGTTTCAGGAGAGAATGGATTTATCTGGGTCAGCCCCCAGACTTTGTATCTTGGACTGGAGCATCCTTTTGTTGAGAAGCCAGAGGTCTGGCATTGCTGGTGTGTGCTGGTTCTGCAGGGGAAGGGGCTGGGCAGTGTTGGGGAATGCTGAACAGCTCTGAGCTTGGCCTGAGGAGCTTAGGGACGTGACTGTGTGTGAAAAGAAGTATAAATAGCCTTCTGGGAACCAGTCATTCACAACATTTGTCCTGCCTGTGTTTTTCATTGATTCATCAGGCTGAATTTGAGATCTGACCTCTTGACAAAATGGGTTTTAGGAGCTCGTACCACGTGCAGTGGTCGTAGTGCTTTAGTGACAGCTTGGACTTTGTACTTAAACTTGTACTGACGAGCCCTGGGACTTGGTGAGCCTTGTTTGTGTTGACACAGACCATGTCAATACGGTAGCAGTCTGGGCTGTAAAAGTGCATTACTGCTGGTTTCTTGTGCTGTGTAGGTAGCTCCAGAGTGGGTATTATTCCTGGGAGAGCCTCCCAGAGGGGCTGTTCCTGACTCCTGGATCTGCAGTTGTTCTGCTCACCCTGTGCTCAGCACTGGACCTTGTGTTTTTAAAGTAGCTCCAATGCTGTGTTTGCCCTTTGGTTGTTCATGTACCTCTGTATATAACTCTGTCCAACTCCCCTCCCAAAAATCTGTCCTGTGAGATCTTTGATGAGAAGAGGAATGACAGAAGTAATGTTTTAAAGGCTGGAATGTGACAAAGAAGCAGGGAATTGTCAGGGTGGGGATTGTCAGGGTTTTAGCACTTCTTGCAGCTTGGGTCATGTTGGGTTTTATTTCTAATATTATTAGTAAGCCCTGTACTGAGATGTAGCTGTGTGAGGAGTTCCCCCCTGCATGTGGGATCCTCCTGTGCTGTTCTTCACCTCCAGCCTGGCAAAGCATCTCCTGAAGCTGAGGGTACTTCTTGCTCTGCATCTCTTTGTGGTGTGATCCATATCTTAGTCTTGGGCTACCTGCTCTTGCTGCCAGTAATTAAATGTCTATAATGCAGCTTTAGCCTTAAACTTCTGGAAGATGGAAGTTATTTTTAATAGGACACTTGAATTAGGGAAGCACTTCCTATTTGGATGATTTTTTTAGTTCTCTGTTAGCTGCAAACAAGGAGTGTTGGGATTGCATGCCCACACTTTTATCCATTTTCTGCTTGTCTGTGAACCACAGTTTGGAGATGTTGTTGTCAAGAAGTGATTATGTTGTTACACATGCTCTAGAGATGTTATGGTGCATTTTATAGTGGATTTGAATACATTCTACTATTCTGGATGGGTTGGAAACAAATCTGGTGGGAAATTTTCCCCTGTATACTTGCATGCTCACAGCTGGGTGCAGGTCTCACTGCTTCTTTATCCCCATGCAGCTCTTGGGAAATTAATGCTGTTCCTAATACTGCTGAAAATTTGTCTCCAGAGGAGGTATTTAAGGTGACAGGAGAACTGTCTGTCTTTCAGAACAGTCTTATTCTTTCCATCTGCTTTTGTAAACAGCTGCTGCTGTGGCTGCCTGATGCCAGCTGAGGAAGTGGTCTTAAGACAGGTGTCAGTGCATTGATCAAAACAAATTCAGCTGCTTTTAAAGCATTTCCAGGAAAAACAGATTTGTCACAGTTTGGAAACCAGGATGTGTGAGTGGTTTTTGCACTTCCCTTAACATAACCCTCATCTGACCTGAGGAGCAGCAGGATCAACCCTGGTAACCTGGCTCACTGGTGTTAGATGGAGCTTGAGACTGATTATTTCTCTTTCCCCTGGCTTCTTTTTTTTTCCCCTTTCTGGAAACAACTTGAAAATAATCCTGCAAACAGCTGTAGTGCAGGGAAGAAATCAGGTTTATTTGTGCTGCTCCTGGGAAGTCACAGCTGGCATTTCTGTGGCCACTTGCAGGGGTTGGTGTTTCTCAGGGAAGGGGAGCACAAGGGACAGGCGAGTCTGAACTCAGGGAGACCTGGTGGCATCTTGCCTGTGCCTGCTGCTGAGGACAGACCCCAGCCCTCCTGTTAAGGGCCAACTGCTGCCCCTGGCCTCCATTCTGATTAAAAGGTCCCTCTAATTATCAGCACAGATTAATAAGTTTGTTTAATGCCAAATAACCTCTAAAGAAGCAGCCTCCTTTTGTTCAAAGGAAGCAGGGATCTAGTCTGCTGCAAAGAGACTGATGGACAGAGCATTACCCTTTGTTTGCCCTGCTTTGGGCTGCTTTAAAGGAGTGTCCTGTGAGATCCATGGGATTAAGCAGCAGTGTTACAGCTGAAGGCTGGGGCATCCTTTGAGTCTGGGAAAACAAAGGTGAGAGACCTTGGAGAAGCCTCACACCCCCCCTCTCTCCACTCCTCTCTCCTCCTGAAGCTCCTGTGGTACATCCACATCTGAAGATGACCTGTTCTGGGGTAATAAAACTTGATTGTAGCTGAACCAAGGGCTCAAACACGACATGATCCTGCTGTACAGTGTACTTTATTCTTTTCCTCCAGTGTGTTTTCAATGAAAATAGTGGTGAGCAGAAGGGAATTTTATCCCTGTCTTACTGCTGATGAAAGTCAGTACTGATGCTCTTTGACACATCTGCAGCAGCAGTAGGACCAGGGCAAAAGTCCAGATCTCTTGGCAAAAGATTTGGTTTAATACACAAAATGCCACTGTTCTTCAAAATTGTAACTTTACAGATGGCCACTTTTTAAAATAAGGCAGTTTAAGGGAGGGCAAAATACCTCCAAAGATTTACAGTGAAGTCACACACAAAAATTGTAAGGATTTGACTATTTAATCCAGGAGAAACCTATCAATATTTAATGATGGAGAATTAGGATAACTATCTTTGTAGCTTTCTAAAATTTATCGTGATCCCATTTTGGCTCTAAAGTATGAAAAGCAGCCCTGTTCCACTGCTCCCAAGGAGATGTGCCGCTCTGATTTTATTCTAGCCATGAAGATATTCCTGAAGAGATTGTATATTCCCATCATGCACATTAATTTAGTGGGAGGCACTGCTCTGTTTTATGGGGTGGAAGAAAAATCCACATTTGTTTTGAGTGTCTGTTAGGTAGAATTCAGTTAAGGTGAAGCGTAAAGCAGGATGAAGAGTTATCAACCAGCAGGTGCCATTAATAGGAAATTGTGCTGATTTTATTCAGTATTTTTCCTTATTTGCAGTGAAATGACTGCAGTTACAGTTAAATTGTACTGAATAGATGTAAAAGGGGGAAATATGTATGTGGCTTGTCAGAGTTGAGCCCCCTCCTTGGTGTGGAGGGAGACAGTGGAATGGTGCATCAGCTTTCAGTATTGTGGCTGCCCCAGCACTGCCTCTCTATTTGTCCCTGTTTTTCAGAGAAAAATGGGCATGTTGGAGAAGGAATGGACCTTTAGGTTATTGGAACTGGGAGCCACATCATTTTTTTTTTTTCCCCTTCAAAACAGAGAGAAGTCCTAACAGACTTGAAGTAAATAATTTCCATTTCTCTCCATTTGCCTTCAGTCTCAGTTTTTTGAGAAGTTATATGTGAACTGTGGAAGGAATGGTCTCTCTCATAAGTTATTGTGGCATAATTTTTCCATGCTAATTTGTACAATAAATGTGCATTAAGGCTGATATCTCCCTGTGGGGTGAATGGCTCACTCTGTTGGGACAGAATGCATTGGAGACATTGTTACCTACATCTAAAGCATTAATTCCCTGACTGATTTAACTCCCTGTGCTGGCGCAGGTTTCCCCTCAGAAGTTGTCTTTTTCAAGTGTAGGATTGTGTTACAAAATGAAGGCTCTTCCCTTGCTTGCCTGAACTTGGGGAGTTGATTATAGGATGTGTATCTGTCTCATAATTTGTGGGCAGCGGCTGCAGCGGAACAGATTGCTAAGAGAGCTGTTCTGGTGAATTGAAATGCCAAGTGGAGATTTAAATACAGCCTTTGCAGAGTTAAAACCACTCTTTCTGGCATCTTGATAATGAGTGACCTTGGTGTGGCAGCCCCACACTACACCAGTACCACCAGACCTGCTGCGTGGAGTTGAAATATTTTGAGCGCAGCTCAGAACAAGATTCTGAGTTTGGTTGTATTTGTTCAGCTCTGTGGCAGGAGCTTATCAGCCAGAGCAAATATTCCCCATTACATCACCCACCATTTTCAACTGCAATATACATAAGTTATCAAATTAGAGCTTTTCATATTCAGGGTGAGAATATACGAAGAGGAATCTAAGGGAGTCAATTAACACAGCAGTTGTCTTATCGCTGAGCTGGAGAGAGTAATAAAATAGATATGCTGTCAATATTTTGGTCCTGAGCTATCGTGGAGGTATTGACACGCAGCAGAAATACACAATTGACTCTCTTTGTCTATTTTCTTTGAGTAAAGTGTTTGGCCACAAACTTGATGCATTTTTTTCTACCAGATTTAGAGAGTGTGGGATGCATCCGCTTTCTGTCCCTGCCAGCTGATTGCCAATTTATTTCAGGTCAAAGAATGTGCAGCTTGCTGCAAGATAGTTTGAAACAGCATCTTTATTGTCACAGCTCACATGTTGGCCAGTTTCATTTGTTTTGTTCTGTGCCCTCCAGGCATGCAATATAATCTTTTAACTGGTTTTTAGCACCAAATGGTCTGGTGTTTAGCTGGTTTGCTGCAGGCAAAGTCCAGTAGGAAGCCCAGCAGGGCTCGTGTTCCCACTTTGCATGAGTTGGTCTAATGATATTTTCCCAATTAACATTTGGAAGAAAGATCTAATCTGTTGAGGCTGGGGGGGAGAAGTCTTTCTGAGGGTTGTCAGTTAGGAGATAATTGCTAATCATAGATGGACCACCAGCTAAGATGGCAGAAATGCCTGGAATGTGTTCAAGAACATGTGTTTTGTTGGGTTGAAACAGTGTTTGGGTGCCACGAGGTTACTGAACAGCCCTATTCCTTTAACAGGTCTCCGTGTAAGTGGGCTCCATGGAGCACAGATCAGAGACACAGAGAGAAGTATGTGCCAGCCGTGTCTAATGCTTGGACTGAGGGAATCTCTGAGGCTGCTTGGCTTTTATTCTTGTTTTTAATGCACACTGGTTTCCTGCACATTTCTCTCCCTCCTCCTCCCTCCCCCCCCTTTTCCCTTTTTTTACTACTTTGGGCTTAATTTGGGAAGGGGGGAGGTTAGTTGCAGGGATTTGGATTTGGGCAGGCAGGATTTTCTCCCATGACTCTCAGCATGGGGAGACACAGATCAATTCCCTATCCTGTGTTCAGCTGGACACTGGGCTATGGTGTGTGTTGATCAAGAAATCCCCTCCTGTTTTGTACCACATAACGCATTCATTTCAGCCACTGAACCTAAATTACTGTTTTGCTTTTCTTTCTTTTTTGATGAAACGGTAAGAACTCTTTTTCTGTAGGGATGAAGTTAGTTTATCCGTGCTAATGCTTTGATTTTTTTCCCTTTTTTCTCTCTCTGCCACAGTAGGTAACCAGTTAGGGGCCTTGGTACATCAAAGGTAAGCAGTGGGTTATGTTTTATTATTTATTGATCAATTCTAATTGTTTATTGATCCGCCATCTGTAGTAGTGTTAGGAAGTCAGAGGTTGAGAATGTGGAAAAACTGTCAGCTTGGGTTTTCTACAGCCTGGGTTGTTTGTTCTGATGAAAAAAAGGGGAGTTGATGGGAAACTTGGATTTGGTCCCTGCAAATCTGCAGGACTGAAAAAAAATAAATTCTTTCTCCTTTCCCTTCCCCTGCCTGGCAGGGGGCAGGAAAGAAAAAGTGAATAAAGGTCTGGCATTTTGGCAGAAGGTGGAGGTATCAAACAGACACATTACTGTTGTTGTTGTTTAGTTTTGTTGGTGTAATATCACCTGGGATGACTCCTTTGTCAGAGATAGTTTGGGAAGACTGAAGTATGAATTATCATCCAGCATGTTTCAGCACCCAATAAAAATGTAAAATTCTCGGTTTTTCCTCAAATTCTGCTCTTGAGGAGTTTTCTGTGTTGTTTTGAAGGGAAGAACATTTCTAAAGCTGGATTAGCCTGAAGGTGAATAGTAGTGCATTTCCATCCTAACCAGCTGTTTGGGGCCTCAGCAGAAGGGACAAACAATGTGCATGAAGGCTGTAGAACCTTAAATTTTTAATGGTGAAGTTAAATCTAATGTCCTGCTAGAGCATCCTAGAAAGGGGTAGGCAGTGTTAGTACTTTATCTGCAACTTAGCTGATCTAGTCTAATGTGTATTTTATACCTTTCCTAACTGATCTAAAGCAAAAAAAAGGGGAAGATTTTAATATACCTCCCCAAAAAACCTCCACTGAACTTACTGTGCAGGTGTTTTATTGCTTTTGAGATTGCTGAACAAATTGTAAATAATGCATATTTGCACATTCCATATTCATGGTGTTGTATTTTCTACAAGACAGAAACAGCTAAACAAAAAAAAAAACCAATCCAAGTTAATTCCTTCCTACTTTACTATGGTCAGGTCTTAGGAAACTGCTTTGAGTGGTTTGTTTTGAAGCACTCACATTGAAAATGTCCAAAGAGCAATAGGTATGGAAGTCTTGAGATGGAAATGGATCCAGCATAGGAGGAATTGTGTGACCATGAGAGGTCCCTTCCAAAACAAATGATTTTGGCAGTGATGTGCTTTTACCTGTGTGTGCACAATCTCTGTGCTGAGCCCAGGCTCCATGGCAGGGATGTAGTTTCTTCCAAACTGTTCTTTGTAATGACCTTGATGGGGTTTTCTTCCTTTATTTTTTCTTTTGTTTTGTTTTAGGGCTGTAATAACAGAAGAGTTCAAAGTGCCTGATAAAATGGTTGGATTTAGTAAGTACCTTGGATGCTTTTGATGCTTGTTGATGTGTTTCCTGTGCAGGAATGCTGTTGATTCTGACACAAGTTTTTGTGCTTATTAGCCTTGGATGAGCCTTGTTTAATGCTGTCTTCATGGGGAACAGAGGATCTGTGTTTAACATCCAGATGCAAACTTTGTGGAAAAGCTTGGTGTCCCACTAATAAGAACAAGAATGTTTGGTACAAGTTACTGGGCATTTTAGTGGTTTTCTCTTTTAAATTCCCATTAGCACAGTACATAAACAAGTCAAAAGTGAATTTATTTCCCTTCATTGCAACATTTTACTTTGAATATGCAAAACTATGAGAGTTGAGGAAGGGAAACAACATTTAAATGTTAAAATATGAGTTGACTAAAGGCAAGTTAAACAGAATTTTAAATTTCTCACACACTTGCTATGGGGAAAACACAACCAGACGAGTTTTTCCTAGATTTGCATTCCTGATACTGTTCTCTTTCAAGCTTGATCCTAATTTCTCTCTTCCTCTTAATGATCATTACTCTGGCTTTCAATGGCACCTCCTGCTGAGGTGTTACTGCAGTGATTGCATAGACTCTTCCACTGCTGGGTCTCTGTGTATCCCTTCCAATTTGATATATGGAGAGTAAAGAGGAAAATAACAGGCCGTGGTAATTACCCCATAGCGTGCCAAGTTTTGTCCCCACTCTAAAGACGCTGTAAGACTGTAACTCAAATTCCTGCAAAGGAAAGGCTCCCTCTTCTCCTGCCAGACCTCCTCATTTACCATTTACAGGGAGGATGTTGGCCCTGGGAGAAGGGAGCTTGCAGGCATCATCTGTGTCTCGTCCTGCTTCAGGGGCAGACAGATACGGGGGGATGCAACCCCACGGCTGAGATGTTTCTTTGGGAGCATCCTGAGCCAGGAGTACCTGGTTGACCTGACAGCTTTGCTGATTTTGCTGTTTTGGGAAGGGTAGGAATGGTGATTGGCACAGTCTATGCTCTGGGTGTCTTGTTGTGAAACAGGAGTGTGTCAACTCTGAGAGTTAAAGGAGGTGGATGTTTGTGTTCCCTGGAGGTTGATAGAGCATTTCAGGATGTGCTTCTGTCTGAGTGCAGACAGCCAAAATAGCATGTCCATTCAAAAATGGCAGTAAAATAGGAATTATAAAGAAACAGTCTTTGCCTTTTTTAGTACCCCAAATAACTGGCTTATTGATTCAGGCTGAACAAGATGTGCTTAAATTACTCTCCTAGCATCACCCAGACTAGTGCCTTATTTCTTTCATACTTAGTTCTTTCCATTCCTGTGCAAGCCAGGCCTTTTTGTTTTGTTTTTCCAAGCAAATAGAATAACGTTCAGCAGTATTTTAGTGGTTTCTCTGCTATGATAAATGTGGTCATGCTGTGGATGCCTCTTCTGCAATCCTGGAGTCAAACTGTTCCTTTATAGACAGCTGCAGTGGAGTAAAAGGGGGAAGGTGCTCTGCAGTTTCCAGGAAAAACAGTTTGTTCTGATGCTTGTTGAACTCATTTCAGTAATCGGCAGGGGAGGAGAACAGATCTCACGGATTCAGATAGAGTCTGGCTGCAAAATTCAAATTGCTCCAGGTAAGCCCCTCTTTGTGTGGTGTGTGAACAGGTTTTAATGTCAAAGGGTGTCGTGTCCATTCGATCAGGCACTGCCCATGCTCAAGGTGTGTTATCACCATCCACATGGATACAGACAGGCATGGGAGAGCTGTTGTGGGACCCACCTCCCAACCAGGGTAGAAAGCAGGTTTGTCAGGTGGTTTGGGGAATGGAGCAGTGAGGGAACTGGCTTTAACCAGCCGATGATTGCAGAGCAAATGAACAATCCGTGTTGGGCTTAGACCTGAAGCTGTTGAGTTTTCTCACTTTGTCAGCTCTGTGGTTTGCCTCTGACTGGTCTGGTCAGCTCCAGCACCTGGCAGAAGACATTTCAGGAGGGTTGGCAACAGCTCACTCTCCACACAGCTTGCTTTGCATCATAAAAATGAGACTCTTCATCCAAATTAGATCATTTGGTGCCAGTTTGCTTTGGGGATGACTGTGCTTCAGTGCAGTACAGAGAACTGCTCATCAATGTTGTTTGAGTCTTTACCCCTCCCTTTAATTGCTGGGGAAGGCTTTAAAAGAGTGCAGACATCCAGTAAATAATTCAAAATATGTTGGTCCTGGATGTCTTTGAATTCTTTAGCATGCTGTGTGTGCAGGTGGGTGGTGCTTCCATTGGTGCTTCATGGTCACTGAAATAGCTGCCACATTTTTAATTCCATGTATCACAAGTTTTCTCCTTTTTTCCTTTGCAGACAGTGGTGGGATGCCTGAGAGGCCCTGTGTACTCACTGGGACACCAGAGAGCATTGAGTGAGTTCTGATTTCATTTCTCTCCTATTTCCTTCTTTCTCTTCTCCCTAATGCTATGCTCTGTCAGTGGTGCTACTTGGTTATTAGCCACACCAGCAAATGTTGGCCTAGAGAAACTTGAGAGTCTCTGGAGCATAGAACCTCTTGGTCTGATGCTTTAAACTGTGCACCTCAAAGGCTTTTTTTCCACTTGCAGTTTGAATCCTCTGCAGAAATTCCCTTGGAATTCCCCTCCGCAGGGTGAGGTTGCTCTTAGGGCACCTAGGATGCAGTTTTGTAACTGCAGCTTTCCAGGATACTGAGCTAAGCTGTTGAAGGGCACTTCTCTTCTCCCCTTGCTTCCCTACTCCTATTGAGATGAGCATCCTTCCAGCTGAAGAAGGGCTGCATGAGGCCTCTAAAGCCTGTGGGTGCCACTCCAGGATACCCTGGAGGTGTTGGTGTTGTTGCAGAGCAGCATGAGGCCCACTGGGTGCTTGTCTCTGCATCGCTGCCAACAAGAAGCAAAGGACTGAACCCAAGTCTTGATTCTGCTCCTTGCATGGTGGAGACACGTGGCCAGCCAGCAGGGATTTCTATCTTTAGACCTATAGAAACTTTAGGGACAGTGTTTCCTCCCTCCCCCTTCCCAGGAGCTGAGTTTGAGACTCTCACAAACCAGTTGAGGACCTCCTGCTGGAACTGGATCCAGGATCCTCAGGCTTACAGGAACACACTTAACATATGGAGCTGCTCTTTCTCTCCCCAGCCTTTGGGTAGGTGGGTTTTTTAAAATCCATCTGGAAATCTTTGAGTTGCGTTTGAAAATACATTGGTGCAAAGACTGTCTCTCTAAAGAGAAGACACTCATCATTCTTCCATTCCTAAAGAGATCTAAGGGTACTTAAATCTCCTTATTCTACCATAATACTGCAAGCAATGAGCCAGAATAAATATAATTGGGAAACTCACATTATAGGGCAGGCAGTGTATTCTTGCTGATATTGAAGTGGTTTTCCCCCTTTAGCAAAGGATATTTAAGAACAAGAGCAAAATAGCAAAAAGCTGGGATGCCTCATGAGATACAGTTGGGGGAAAATGGGGAAGAGGTGTAGTTAAGACTTCGTGGTTCTGAAATAAGCAGTTAAATGTATTCGTGTCCAAAGCTGTCTTTAAATAAAATATGAGTAAATTTTAAAAGTGAGACTATTAAATTTGTGAAACAGAACGTGGACATGGAATTAAGGGAAATTTAATTTACTTTTGTAAATCCTTGACAAATTGGTTGTTTGAACTGTTGTTTTTCAGGATATTTGTAGAAAAAGAAAATGAAGTAAGGAAACCGTTCTAGATGTCAGACTTCTTTGAGAAGGGTTTTGCAGGGAATGTTTTCATTGGTTATATCCAATGACAGACTAATAGGGTTAATTTCCAAGTGACCCCTTCTCATCTGAAATATGTTATGTATTAACTGTTGTGGTCTCTATATTGTCTTTAAAAGAAGTTTGCACAAAATATGAAGACAGATGAATAAAACCTCCTAAGACTTTCCCAGAATATTTGAAACTGGCTTCCAGAAATTCCACCTTTTCCCTTCTGTTGTGAGAAAGTCAAGGGCAAGCAATGCTCTGCTCTGAGTGCAGCCTCACTGAGCTGCCTTGGGGGAATGTCTGCTTGAAGGGATGACTTTGTACTGGTTCTTCAAATCTCCAGAGAGAAGTCAGTCGTGCTTAGGGTGCCTGATACGACTTGGTGTGAAGTGGAGAGAGGGGAAGATGCTGCATTAGGCTGTACAGGGAACCAGTGAATTTCTTCTGCTTTCAGAAGGGTTGTGGGACAAGGGCAGGAATGGAATGTGCTGGTGTAGGAGTCTTCAAGATAAAGGGAAACCCTGTCAGTTACCTCTGACATGCTAAAGATTTTAGAGAAGGGATCTTTAATCTCCCAAATGCTTCTTTGTGTGTCTCTTCTCACCAGGAGTAGAAGAACCCAGTCTTTCACTGGTGGCTGCTGCAGCATCCCTGCCTCGCTTCGCGGTGTAGCTTCAGCACCTACTGCTTGGAGCAGAGGCTGTGTTAGGACAGTGTTCTGGTGCTGCTGGTAAGAGCAGGTAGAGAAGAGCAAAGCAGTTGCCTGTGACTGATCAGAGAATGGTTAATCCATGGGCTGTGGTAGTATCAGAGCAGTGTGTGTCTTTTTGTCTTGACCGAGGAGGAGAACAGAGCTTGAGTTTTATTATTAGAAAAGTTAAAACCTAGAGCATCTTCATTTGAAGTAAGCACCCCAAATGCTGTGGTTCAGTTATTGTCCTTAACTTCCTAAGAGGTCAGAGCATGCTGCTGCTCTTCCTTTTCTCTTCCCCTTCAAAAATCAAACTGCTTGTAAGTAATCATGATAGGGGAAAGTAGACATCAAAGAGTTAAAAAAAAAAAGGCAAACATTGTGCTGACTATGATTTCCTCCATCTTTCCACTTCTCCTCTCCCCGATCGCTCTCCACTCCGATGGTTCCTGGTCTCTTGGGCACGTGGAGCAATGTTGTCTAATGGTTGTTTCCCTCGATTCTTTTCCAAAGACAAGCAAAACGGCTACTGGGGCAGATTGTAGATCGCTGTCGGAACGGACCTGGTTTTCACAACGATGTTGATGGCAACAGTACCATTCAGGAGATTTTGATCCCGGCATCCAAAGTGGGTCTAGTCATCGGCAAAGGAGGTGAAACAATAAAACAGTTGCAGGTGCGCAAGATGCATTTCCTTTAGGGCTCTCTTCCCTACTGCAGCTTCTCTAGATCCACTGGAACAGGCTGAAATGGAGAGCCTTGAATGCTCTGACCTTCTCCAGCAGGGACTACTCTTCTGCCTTCGGAGATTGGACTCGAATCCAATCTTGTGTTACAAAACCAGTGCGGCCCCAGCTACACAAGTAGTGGAGTTTTGCCAGAACTGTGACAGAAACTCGTGTGCCGTAGATAACACTTGGTGTGTGCTGTTCAGGAGGGGATCTCTGTAGCCAAGGAAGGGCCATGTCTGCTCTGCTCTGCTCTGCAGTATTTTTAATGCCAGCCATGCTCTTGTAGAGTGCTCTGCTTCTCTTTTGTTGCTGATCTGTGGTAAAGCTGCCGTGTGTCATCTTTTTTTCCTCATCCCACCCCTTTCTAATTAAGTATTGTGTTATGTATAAACTGTGTTCCTGGATGTTCTTTATTCCTCCATCTGGTACAAGTTTTTAAAGAATAGAGGGTTATAGCAAAACATCTAGGGTCAAAAATGGAGGGATTTTGAGTGCCCTCATTAGACCTCTGTCATGTAGTTTGGAGGCTGGTCACTTAATAACTGTTACATGCAGACAGCTACAGATTTTGGAAAGGGCTGGAAAGTCAGTATTTGAGGTAGAGGGGTTTCTTCTTGCAAGGATTTCAACAATTTGAGAACCTCAAGATTCAGCACAATTTCTGGCAGTCCTTTACACTCTAGGACTGTTCCTGAATTTTTGCATTCTGTAACGGTGCTGGTTTGACCTTCATAATGTTTAGTAACCAAAATCTAGTCCCTTGTTTTAGGGACTCTGCTCAGAAAATTGCTCTGTGCTTTTTCTTCAGGAACGAACAGGTGTGAAAATGATTATGATCCAAGATGGTCCTTTGCCTACTGGAGCAGATAAACCTCTCCGTATTACTGGAGATGCATTTAAAGTACAGGTATGTAACAAAAGCACAGTGGTGGCCCAAGAGAACTGAGGAGAAATTCAAACCTGAGCATCTAATGGAGTCAAATCCAACTGTAAATGTAATAATCTTTCTTGGTTTTGTTTGTTCTGTAAGGTTGAGTAGAGCAAGTTAAAACACTAGTTTGTTTTACAGCATGACTTAGGGGCTGTCACTCTATATAAATACTGCACATGGGTAGGAGTAGGGATGAGGAGGAGGGTTTGGAGAAGGAGGTTTTGAAATGTTTTCCAGTCTGTGTGACAAAAAATGAGAGCTCTTTGTCGCTCAAGCAAATGGGTTCTTAGTGACTGAATCACACACTTGAGACAGCAAACCTTTCACAAAACTACCTCAGACAGCCAATCGACGCAGGTAATTAAAAACCAATCCCACAACAACTCCTGAAACCAAGGGGTTTGCTTAATATTGGTGCCTCAGTCTCCTTGTGTCAGGGTTCTGCAGATGTGGATGTGCCTGCAGCTTGGAGAAAAACCCTCCATCAACTGGAGCCTGGGGGATTGCAGCGTGATGGGAGCCTGAATTAGAGCATTACAGTTTAGCCAGGCATGTTCCACTTCTCAGCAAGTGCCTTTCATACCTTGCTAAGTACTTAAATCTAGCTTAGCATTCCTGTCTCCAATAAAAGTAGTTCTGTTTCATAGGATCTCCCTAATCATAAATTGCTGCAACAGTTGATGTTGCTCAGGCATAGTGTTTGGGTAGTATTTTTAAAAGCTCTTACTGCAAGTTTTAGAGTTAATTTTTATTTTTCTCTCAAAATTCTTGCTGTGGAGGTATAGCTGTGCAAAAGGAGTTTAAATTCAGTCTGGCTACTTTTAACCAAATGATATTCTCAGTGCTGCCACTTCCCAGGTGGCTTCTGCTTTGCAAGATTTGCTGTTGTCACATCTTCCATTCAAGGAAACATGGAGACTGCACAGCCTAGAAGATCTTTGAGGCACTTAAAGCTGAGCAGACTTTGGAAGTGTTTAAGAAGTGTGATGAATCTTTGGGTTTGGTGGGATTCTGTAGATGCTGTAGTAGTGTTTCTTAACTCCCTCAAGTCCCTGTGAAATCTCTCCATCATTCATATTTCTGTCTTGGCATCTCTGAAATGTCTTTGAATTGTTTCTTTCTGTGAAAAATAACTTGAGGACATGGGAAATATGTAAAAATGAAGGGAGGGAGATTCACCACTGTCCTCAAGCTTGGAAATAGAACCAGGATGTCAAAAGCTTGACTGGTAGTAGAGAGAAACAGATGCTTGGGTTTGACATATAGGCTTTTTTAATTTTGTTGATGACTACTGTTGGCTAATTTCCAGGGTACACTTTCACTAGCTGGGCTACATGCAGGCTTGTGAATGGCCTTGAGTGCTGCCAGTAGGTAGGAAAAATACTCATTTTTCTCAGAAAATGTCTTGCTGGTTTGCTGCAGACTTGGGCTTAACTTCTCAGAGTCAGTAAGCTCAGTGCTGCCCTGCAGCCTCCTTGGTACTTGCTCTGTAGCTCTTAGTGGGCATGATCTCTGCCATGCTACCAACAGCTCCTACCTTACTGTGTTGGTTTCAGTTCTGTCAGCAGGAAAGGGCCTTCACTTCCTTTAACTTAAAAACAAAACAAAAATCAAAGATATTTTAAAAGTTAAAGGGCCTTTTTGAAAGACTGGAGGAAGCAATTACACCCAAGAAACTGCCACCTTGTGCAGCTGGCAGGTTTTGTCAGACATAGAAGATGCCATCAAGAACAGACTGTGGTAAAAAGAAGTCCTAAATCAGACTGCTGTTCCCTTTCAGCAGATGAGATCCCTCTGCCTGAAGCCTGACCATTACCCACTGTTGAGGCCCTAACACCAGGAGGGCAAGAGGAATAATTTGAAGCTAACTGTAACTTCTTTCCCCATGTAGCAAGCGAGGGAAATGGTACTGGAGATCATCCGAGAGAAAGATCAGGCAGACTTCCGAGGCGTACGCAGTGATTTCAGTGCTAGAATGGGAGGAGGCAGCATAGAGGTACGTTTCCTTCACAGTGCTCTGCTCACCTCCCTGTGGGGATGGGTAGTGGGGGGAGTCATCCAACTGCACTTGTAACCTGTAAGCTTTTTTTTTTTTTTCTTTTTTTTAAATGTGTTATGTTCTTTTGCCAGAAGAATTCAGTCTGGCTCTGCAAAGAGGAGGAGTTCTCATGGACTCCCAGATGGCACTTTATCATTGTCTTTTTTTTTTTTTTTTTTAAAGCTGCATTCTTGTAGTGCAGAGTTCATTTAGTGGGGAAGGAATTTGTGGCCACGTGTTTTTCTCTCAATGGATGCGGTTCTGTAGGCTGGAGCTGCCTAACATGGCCCATCCTCAAAGTTAAGAGCATCTCCTTGTAAAATCAGAGTCATTCAGTCTAGTTCTCTGCACTTTCATACTCCTTTGCCTTTCCCATCAGGTCTCTGTGCCCAGGTATGCTGTTGGAATTGTGATAGGAAGAAATGGAGAAATGATCAAAAAGATTCAGAATGATGCTGGAGTTAGGATTCAATTTAAACCAGGTTTGTGTGAGGATGGAGAGCCTTTGCTTTCTGACCAGTGTTCCACTTCTGGGTTCCAGCAGCCAGGCTTTCCTCATTTACAGGTGCATTGTGTCTCTTTCTGAAACCCATTTAAATATGATGTGCTGCCTCCTCATGCACTTCCTGGTTTTCAGAGAGTAAGATGATATACAGCTCATTTGCAAACATTAGATGTCACAGCAGTCATGTCTTGAGTGGTAATTACTAGATAAATAAAATAACAAAAATCTTTTATTTCCTGTTAAAGAATTCTCCTTCAGGACATTTGAAGCCTTTGGGGATCAGGAGTTGATTAATTCTGAGTAACTTTCTCTGGGTCCTTGGCTGTCTGATCACCTATCAAAGCTGCCTTTTTCCTCTTAAAATTATATCAGTCTCTTTCATGGCTTTTTGACATTTGAAAGCGTTTTCTTTTGAGTGTTGTTCCCTCTGCAGTGTGGGCTGGGTTTTGTCCTCTTTCAGTCCAGGGAAGAGGGGCTGAAGGTGGAGGGAAGCAGTAGCTCCTGGGATAGTTCTGTGGTGTGAAAACGCTGCCAGCAGTGGCGGTGCTGGAAGGAAGCTTTTGTTGGTGAGTGGATGTTTTCTGCTTTTAATTTAGTCTTTGGCACCTCTCTCCACAGATGATGGGATTAGCACTGAAAGAGTTGCACAGGTCATGGGGCTCCCCGAGCGGTGTCAGCACGCAGCACACATCATCAGTGAGCTCATCCTCACGGCACAGGTGGGTCCTGGAAGTGCTTTTGGGGAATGTAGGCTGCATGGAGGGATGGAGGCCATCTTCTGAAAAGCAGCAGTGTTCAGTTTTCCCCTGGTAGGCCACACATGCTGCTGCCCAGAGCTGCTGGATTTGAGGTTTGTTTGTTTATGGTGGAAGTACTTTTAATGTAATGTGGGCTAACTGAGCTGTGGGAAGGTCTCCTATTCCCACAGCTAATATGAGGCATCATTAGAGCTCCACATCTATCTCCTGTTTAGTTGTTAAGTTTGTTTTGGATGGATGGATGGATGGATGGATGGAAGGAAGGAAGGAATGGAGTCCATCAGCATCAGACAGTGACTGTAGGCTTTGCTTAGACAGCAGAGCATTACCAGTGCTCAGTGGTGCCTCATCTTCACTCCAGCCCTTTGCTCTGGTGGAGGCACAGGAAGGTGCTGAGTGCTCAGGTGTTGTGTCACTGTGCTCTAAGACACACCAACACATTGCATTACACAAGAGCAAGAGCTACAAAGGTGGGTGAAGTACTGGGGCAGACTCTTGAAGGTTGCCTATTCCCTTTTTATTATGAGGAATTAAAACTTCAGGTCATTTCAGAAACCTGAACATAATTTGTCCAACAAGGTCCATAATTTGTCCATCTTGATATCTCTTCTAGCCCCAATACTTGGTTTGAATACTTGATTTCATAATTTGCTGTAATGATTCACTTAAATGTTGAGGTCTGTCATGATAGCCTCTGACTGCCCATGGAATTTGCTTTTGGAAAAATCACTTACCCAAAATAGGTATGTCCTTTAAGTATCTTTGAACTTAAAAGCTTCCTTTGGAAGTTTTGGAAAATGTGCATTTCTGCTCAGTAATTCCAGCAGGGCAACACTTGAAAGGGTTTGAAAGCAACTTGTGTGCGTGTCAATGCCAAGATCCATTGTTTGTTCTAAAGAGACCCCCATCACAAACTGATAGTCCTTTAGTAGTTGATGCTTATTTATAGGTTTATTTCAGCAGATGTAAAGGCGTGCATTTAAAAATAAAAATATCTTCCTGAATCAGGAAGGCAGCTGTAGCCTACATTACTTGGCATTTTTCTAAAGTACTTCAAAACCTTGAATGTGAAAGTGAGGTCCAGGAATATCTCAGTTCAATGCCATTGAATATGAGGCAATTTAACTTACCTAGCTATGTTTTGTTTTTAATGTGCATTGGAACCAGCATAAAACCACTGATACACATATTTTGCCTTCTAAGGAACGAGATGGCTTTGGAAACTTGGCTGTTGCCCGAGGAAGAGGTCGTGGCCGTGGGGACTGGAGTGTTGGGACACCTGGGGGCATGCAGGAAATCACCTACACTGTTCCAGCTGACAAGTGTGGCCTCGTTATAGGCAAAGGTGGGTTTGGTGACTTCAAATACCACAGCTTGCAATCCTTCTCTCTCGGGATGGTCGTGTTCTTGCTGCCTGACAGTGAAGCTTTGGGTTTTTCTGTGATTGTAGGTGTTTAGTGCCCACTGAATGCAGCATAGGAATAAGCTGTAAGCACTTGTGGTTATTTTCTTTGTGGTGTTCTCACTCATAATTGTATTCTCCAGGCCCTTGTTCAGAAGCTGTAAGAGAGGCTCTTAATGCAGAGCTGTCAAATAAGCTTGTTGTAACAAGCAGCTGACTGAGAAAAGGCAGGTTCATTTGTGGATTCTTTTTACAGAGCATTTGTTTGAAGGACAGTTTATCAGGGACAAGCAGAACAGTCATTTTCATCGTGCTGGATTTCTCTGAGTGCTGTGTGAGGAAATGGAAGGTCTCTGAGTGTGCTAATAACAGTAGCTTCTTCCAGCCCTGTACCCGAAGTGTGTGATGAATGAAGTGGAGTAGGAGGATTTCTCTGCCTCTATGCTGGCACCTGGCCTGGCACAGAAGCCTGATGTACCTCGTGCCACTTGGCTGAGCCTGTTCACTGCCATGGAGGCCCCTTGGCTGCTTGGCCAGTGGATCTCCATGCTAAGGAGATGGATGAGGAGCCATCCTCTCAACCAGGACAGCGCTGTGATGGTTGTGAAACTGAGCATCAGCAGCACACTCAGTTTGTCACAGAGCAGGAGCTGCACGTGGGGCAGGACTTAGGGTAGAGCCAGGAGCAGACAAGCTCTGTGGCTCTGAACTGGTGCCATGTGTCTGAGCTAATGCACTGACCTATCTAAGGCAGTGTTTCATTTTTCTGTCTGCTTATTTCAGAAAGAATGACATATGCCTGAACTAGTATTTAAGTAATCACAGCTGGCTTTTTGCCTCAGCAAAGAATAGAATAGGAATAGATAAGCTACAGCAGAAAAGAAGGCAGAGACTTGAGGGCATTGGGCCAAGTTTCAGTGGCTTTGAGTGTTCCCAGCAGGAGGGAGCTTGTGGTGAGACTTGGTGTGGCCTCTCTCCCTCCTGCACATCCCTGCTGTTCCCTGCCACGGGCCTTTCCCCACAGCACCCTGAGCTCCTGCCCTGTTGGATAACCAGGGGCACAGGCAGGTCAGCCCTGTAGCTGCAGTTGTTTTCAGATGTTGTTTTTTTGCCACAAGCCTGTTCACAAACCTGAAAACTTTTTTCCAGTATGAAAAACCACCTGCTTTCCCTATTATGCAGAAATTGCAGTGATTATGCTTGTCCTCAGTGAACAGTCCAGTTGGCCAAAAGATCAAGCAAAGTAAATTTTAAGCCCACGAGTGAGACTTATATGTATGGAAAAATCAAATTATAATGAAACTTTATTGCTGTATCCATTAGTCATCTTTAATAAAGGATCAGAAAAGGTCACTTGTTGTTCAGCAGTGCACTGAAGTGGAGCATTTGTGACTACAGAGAGCACTGTGTGCTGAAAAGATAAATGCAGGTAGTGGAGTGAATGTCCCAGCATTCAAGTGCAGGGCCTGGCTCAGCCTCACTGGGGGGTGAAGGGTGGCTTTTTACCTTTGTTTCCACAACAGCAAAATAGGGATTCTTACTTGGCCAGATCAGAAGCTTTCTGGAGTGACTAATTACTAGTTGTATGGTGATTTGAGTGCTCGTAGCATTGTAATACCACCTTGTAATCGGTGTTCTCACAGTGCCTGTGCTCTTAGGCTGCTGCAGCCTTCACTTTTGTCAAGTGAGTGATGGCTGTAGCATTGCCTTTTGGGGTCTGGACCAGCATGGATGTGCTACACTCTCCACCCTTTGATGCAAGACAGGCAATTCCTGTTATTTCCTCCCCTGCTGCCTGTGGGGCAGTGCAGGGCAGAGGGGATCTTAGTGGGGTTTTCTTAACAGTGACCAATTACAAAACCTGTGCACCCCCTGACAGTTTCTGAGCAGTTTCCAGCTGTTGGGATGTTTTTCCTTGCTGTGATACAGGATGGGACTGTTGGCCTTCTCTGTGAAATCTGCCTGAGGACTCTGGGCCTGATGTTGAGATCAGCACCCAAGCAAAGGGGTGCACCCAAGAGCCCTGGGGCACACAGGTGTGGTGTGTGATCTGACCTGGGAGCTGCTCCTGTGCTCCCAGCTCCACCTGGCCACTCGAGAAGCAGGAAAAAGAGAGAGGCTGGGAAGTTTCTCAGCTCAGTTTCTGCAGCTTACATGTCAGAAGACCTGGTACTGTTTTCTTGTGGACGTCTCTTCTCAGCTTGGGAGCGTGAGCTTTTAGGAGCTGGCGGGGCTCCCCGCAGATCCTGCACGTGGCTTTTTCCCCTAGAGGGTGGCTAGGTGCTGCTTTTCTTTCCCAAAGGCCCCGAGGAAGGGTGGAGGCGAGCACCATACACATGTCAAAGTCTGTCTGTGTTTGGTGGTGCTTGGAAAGGGCCGCCGCCTCCCTGGGCCCCCCTGGATTTCCATGATAAATACGGCAATCCTGACAGATACCGCGGCCGGCCTGGCTCTTGTCAGCTCGGCCTTTGAGCAGGTTTGATTAATTGCTTTAGGATTTCACATCCAGCCGGGGGGCCGCTCCTGCATCGTGGCTCCTGCCCCCCATCAGGTGGAAGAATGGAGCGGGATGAATGCTCTATAGACAGCCACCATGTGCCGAGCGGGCACCTCGCCGTGGGGAACGCGGCTCCTGCCGCCTGCGTCACGGCGTTTGCACGCTCTGGAGGCTGGCCTGGGGTAGCTTGGCTGGGAGGGAGCACTGTGACATGGACCAGGCTGCAGGGTGAAGAGGACAAGGGCACTGAGTCCTCCTGGTGTGGGGGTAGGAGCTTGCGGTCTCCCACCGAACCTGGAGAGGCAGCTCATTCTGCTGTGTGGTGTGGGAGGGAGCTGCTGTGGACACAGGCCCAACAACCCTCAGGCTTGGTGCTGAATGCTAAATGGGGCAATGATTTGAAATCTGTATTCTCCTTGCTTCCAGTTTGAGAATGCTTCGATTTTTAATCCCCTTTTGGAAGGAGAAACTAGTCTGCAGTGCAAGTAGCAACCTCTGGTTGTGCCTCTGTCACCCAGTAAAGAAGTTGTGACACTCCTTCAAATTGTGTTGCCTGAAAGGGTCCTCTGTTTTCACTAAGCAGATGAAATGGCTGTTGATTCACATCTCACCTTGATATGTAAAAACCAGAGCTTCAAACAAATCTGCATCGGACAAAAGCATGACACAAAAAAAACCCTTCTTGGTTTTGAAACTTCATCTTACTCCTTTCCCATGCTTGACTGAAAGTAAGTGGGTTGGCTTTTGGCTGCACAGTACAATCCCTGTTGTCTGCCCAGGGATGTGACATGATTATCTTTTGTTAAATGCATCTTCAAAAATTCATTTAGAAAGAGTTAATTGCCCTTTGGCAACTTTTCCTCCTCCCTTCCCCAAGAAGGCTTTAAAATGTTAAAAAGGTCACGAGTCCATTACAATGAAATGAGCAAGTGTCTGCAACATCCACAGTTTGTTTTGAAGTTGTGCTGGATGTATAGAGATGGAAATGTGAGCAAAATTGAAGCATTTATTTTTGGAGATTCTTTTTAATGAAAACCAAACAAAAATCCCTGTTAGTTTCCTGTGCTCTCTGTCCTGCTTGCTGTCTATCCTTTGAGCTGGTGATTTTTTTGGTTTGTGATTTGATAGTTGTAAAAACCCCTTCCTTCCCCACACCCTTTAATTTCTCCAGTTGAGTGGAGCTGGTCTGTAAGTTGTGTGAGCTCCCAAGAGAAGAATTGAACCATTGTAACATTGGCTGAGGCTTTTGTTAAGCAAATTTCATGAAGAGACCAGGACCAAACAGGTCTTGAGGAAATCAGATCCACTCTGACTGGCCCTACTGCATCCTGCTGGAAGCATTCCTGTGCTCTTGTGTATCCAGATGGCAAACGAGCCAGACATGTTCACTGCATGCACAGCTAACTCTGAAATAGCAGGAGACAGCCTGGAATCGTGTGCTACCCTGGCTGTGGAAGGATGTGTGGCTACAGGGTGAATAGGAAACCTTGTAAGCAGAGGCTGTTTTAAGGCAATAACCTATCAAACAGCTCATGTTTGGGAGAAGGCTTAAGCTTTGTTATGTGGCTGGTGGCTTCTTGCCTTAGTGGTGGAAAAAAAAAGAAGAAAAACCAGCATGTTTGGATTGCAGGTGACCTTCATTTCCTAGAGGATTTGAACAGCTGTGCAAAAACAGTGGAATTCATTCAGTGCAGGTTTTCCATCTGTTTTGTCAAAGTGTGTCCCAGTCATGCTGCATCTTGTTGGGAGCCTGGCAGTGGGCACTTAGTGGGGCTTGTGTGTTCTTTAAGCAGCATCATCCAGGACCCCAAAAACTGCTACAGTAGCTCAAGGTTTCAGGTTATGTTTGTGAGGTGGATTAAAGGAGCAGCATGTGCTCAGGTACTGCAGTTTCTTTTGCTGTTGCCATCCTCAGCCCACCTCTCCTGAGGCACACAGAAGGTAGCTAAAACCTTAATCCATTCCCAGGATCTGACTTTGATATGGTTTTATGGACAGAGATGCTGAACATCCCTCCTCATGTCTTGGATTTCTTCTCCTCAGGTGGTGAGAACATCAAGAGCATAAACCAGCAGTCGGGAGCACACGTGGAGCTGCAGAGAAACCCACCCCCAAACACAGACCCTGGTGTAAGAATATTCACAATCAGAGGGGTCCCCCAGCAAATCGAGCTCGCTAGACATCTCATAGATGAGAAAGTTGGTGTAAGTTCCATCTCTGCTCTCTTGCTCTGTCCCTTTCAGACGTGCTGTGGTCACTCGTGGGTATGTGTAGGCCTGGACTCACAGGATGGCATGGAATGCACGTGTTTGTGTTGTTCAGCTTCAAAACCATTTGCCTCTTAGCAGCTGGCTTGAACTTGATGGCCCTCCAGCATGCATTTGGTTAATTTTTGCTGTGGTCCCAGAAGGATTTGACTGTTGACATAATCCTGGCTAGTGTATACAGCTATGTGAGAGGGAAGAACAGCAGTTATAAGGTATGAAAAGGCTGTCAAAGGAGATTTTTGAAAGGAAGACAATAATGTCACTGTGTGAGAATGACACAGTCCTGGCAGCATCGTCCTGAAAGTAAAACACCCAAATCCTTGCTCAGTAAGTTCAGGATGACTTTTCTTATACTTGGTGGAGTGCTGTGGTATTGAAGCTTAATAAAGTCAAGCTGCAATACTACTGAATGGAGAGACTGGTAAAAAAGTATGGAAAATACTGAACTGGGGCATGGCAAAGCTGAAAAGCTGCCTTCATGCTGAATTGCTTGGGAGGAGGCTTGACACCAGCCTCAGGATCCACGTGTCCTAGGCTGTCTTCTTTCCTACTACTCATAGTAGCTGCCTCCACCCTGTACTTGGAGCTGGCATTAAATATTTGTGGATTCTGTGACAGGGTACCAGCATGGGTGGACCTGGAGGATTTGGTCAAAGTCCGTTCAGCCAAGCACCTGCTACACCTCATCAAAAGTAAGCTGCTGCATCTCCTCACCCCACGGGCTGGGGGGAATGGCTGGGAGCTAGAAAGTGCTGGGAGAAGGGTGGAGGGCCCTGAAGGGGTGGGGTATGAGTGGAGCCTTTTAAAGATTGAGCATTCAAAAGCAAGTGAGCTCAATCCTTTAAGCTTGACTGCAGGAAAGATTTCATCTATTAAATGATACACCAGGTAGGTATTGGCATCTCCAAAATTCCTGTCTCTAGTGCAGTGAGAGCATGGGAAGAAGCCTGAACTGCATAGAGCACAAGGAGTGCTGTTCACTGTGATGTATCTTCACCTTGGCTTCGTGAACAGACTGATACCAAGGCAGGACATAGCAGTTCACACCTGCACAGCTTTCCTTTTGCTCCCTGTTTGTTCAGCAGCTGCTGACTATAAGTGACAACTCTTCTCTGGGCAGCTTCATGTCTGTGCCTGGTAAGTGTTTTATTGTCTACTTGAGCATGGCTTTTTGTCCTCTGCAGTGGTCCTCAGGCGTTCATGACGCAGGGCTGGGGCAGTACCTACCAGACGTGGCAGCAGCCTGGACAGCAAGTCCCAAGTAAGTGCCAGGACCTGGGCTGGAGAAGGGTTGGTGTTCCCTTTGCAGTCTCTGCTTTGTGCCTGCAAAAGGCAGGTTCACCCCTGAGACCACGTGTGTGGAAACAGCAGAATGGTTTCCTGAGCAGAAGAGCTGTGTTGGAGGCACGTGGTGGTGGTTGAGCTCAGAACAAGCTGAAGGCCGTGGAAAACTTTTGCTTTTTGTGTGCTTAACTGCTTATTGCCTCTTTCTGCTCCTTGGGTAGAAAGGTGGTCCTTGCTGTCTGTTCCTCTCTAACAAAAACATTCCTGCCTCTGGCTCTCTTCTCCCAGGATTCTCCAGGCAAGCACTTGCCAACCACACTTGCCCCTAACAGGCATGCTGTTGGTGCTGTGCCCTCCCATCTCTTTGTTCTTGACCTTATAATTTCTTGCTTATTTTCTTATTTAATTGTTCCTTATAAGCTTTTCTTCCTGTTCACATTCCAGACTGATGGAATGACAGGGCAGAGGGATGCAGGAAATGGAAGGAAGGTTAGGCAGACTTCCTGTACTGGTCATTTTTTCCTGGAAGCCTGATGAGTCAAAATTGAGCAGTTTGGAATGGGGAATCACCTTTTCAGGATAATTCAAATAGTAATTGCTGGTGATGATGCTGTAGCTGCATCATCCTGTGTCTCCAACAGCCAGAGGAATGTTTTGCCCTGAACAGAGCAGATTCGTGTCTGCTTGGTAATATCAAAGTTTGTGTGATGGTGGTAATGTCCAAAGGACCCTTGCAGTCACAATTTTTTAAGAAATACGAGTTTTTAAATGGTTTGATCTCATTAAACTAAAGCTAAGCACCAAAAGGTGTCTGGTGGGGTGATTTTAAAGGGGTTTAATGGCAGATGCTTTTCACTGCTAAGGCTGATTTAGCAGTGAAGTAGATTATGAACTTGGATATAAATTCCCACCCTTTGAGGTGCCTGAGGTAGAGGAATCATTGGAGGGACAACGCCTGCAATTGCACTTGTGATTCCCTGTAACACTGGTCACATTTGAGTGTTTGATGTTGTGAATATGTGAAATTTGGAAGTCTCACTGCTGCTTTGTTAACTTGGTGCATTCTGAAATGTGTGCTGTGGTGGCACATGGTAACCCTGTGTGGGAAGTGTGTGTTAAACTCTGTATGAGTCCTGTCTCTTAGCAATTACACTCTAGAAATGATGACTTTCCCTTTGAGCTCCAGGGTCTTGGAGAAGGTCAGCAGTAGTTCTGGTTTCAGCACATTAAAATGCAGTGGTGGGCTTCAGTGGACTTTTCTTCTGTACAGGAGTGAAATCTTATGGTACTGAAGAGTGTTTTCTCACTAACTTGTTTTACAGGAAGAATTGTTATTCTACTCCTTGTGGGTGCAAAGCAAAGGGCTCTGAACTTCCTTGAGCTTTAGGAAGTAGAGTGGTCAGTGCAGCAGGGAAAGCTCCACAAAAAAAAAAAAAATTAACTTTTATCTTCCATGGAGCCTTGGAATAAATGTTTACCAAACTGCATTGCTCTTTGCCTTGCAAGATGCCTTTAGAAACTCACCTTGGTAACTTAACTTCTTCTTCACCTTCCTGAACATCTCCTCATGCTGCCCACCAGTCCCTGGGGAAAGAAGAATCTCTCTTTGTGCAGCAGATAATCATGTCTCAGGCTCACCCTTCCTGGCTTTGGAGCCTGCTGTAGGAAGCACAGCCCCCTTGAGCCCCCTGATGACAAATAATGCAGCTCATACCCCAGTGAGGACAGTTTTGCACTGTCAGGGTTCAGGTGGCTCCCAAAACCTCTGGAGCTTCCTGCCTTGCCGTTATCCTTCCCCATGTGGGTTTAGTCCCACACTGCTGTCTTTTGGAGGCAGATGTTTTATTTCTGCTGTTGAGTGTGATGGAAAATGTTGGCTCCCTAGTTCCATGTGTGCTTAGGATGCTCCCTGTTCCTGTTTGTAGCCAGGCACACTGGAGGCAGGCTGGGTGAGCAGAGAGGACACACATTTTAAGAACCTCCACCACTCTCCTCTGCTGCAGCAGTGCCCAGGTGGAGCTCACCGAGGCATAGGATTGTTGTAAGAAATAGGTAAATACCTGCTTTTGCACTTTTTAATTTGCACACAGCCCTGTGCAGGGTCCCTTGCCCGATGCTGCAGCCTGTGTGTCACAGCTCTGTCAGCCCTGTCACAGCGCCGGCGTCCTGGGGACAGCCTCGAGTGCCCTCCTTGTGGGAGGAGGGGCAGACCCCCACCCCCTACACATGTATTTAGATTTTAATTACTTCCCCCATCTTAAATAAATTAACTGGCCGGGGAAACATTTTGCTGTGAAATGCATTTAGCTGCGTGTCCTTTCAGCCTGCTGTGGACTGTAATTCTCCGAGAAGAAAAGGCATTGAAGGAGGTCCTTTGTTGGCATTAGCAGGTGGACAGTTGAGGCAGCCTTGACCTCTGCCAGAAAAGGTCCTGACTTGTAGCGTTGGTCAAGTCTTTTAACCCGCTTTTATGCCCCTGGACAGGACACTGCTGCCCTGTTCCCTCCACCCACTTCACACTTGCAGTGTATTATTTTCCCCCTTCCCCCCACTTCAAAGCCCGCCTTGGGCCGGCGTCGGGGCTGGGCTGGGATGGGAAGAGCTCTGCTCCACGCGTGTCCTCTGTCCTTCCCCGCTCTCCTTGTCCCCAGTGGCTCGTGCTCCTCGCTCCTGCTGGGCCTCTCTGCAGCTCCCAGCTGCTGTGTTTGCTGCTCGTTTGCCCTGTGTCTCCCTGAGGGCTCTGTGCTCCCACTGCGATCCAGGGAGGCGTGGGAAGAGCAGGAATCCTTCCTGTGGCCCAGCTGGCCGGGCTCTCCCTGCTGTAACACTTAGATGTGCTGGGTTGAAGGTGTCTCAGAGCTTCAGAGATGGGGAGTCTGTGCTGGGTGGAGCCCAAGGTTTGGGATCTCTCAGGAGACAGTGGCACTGCTTCCTTTGGAGCAGTGTAGGAGCCCCGAGATGGCACCATGAGCCATGTGTGGCTGCTTGGGGATGTCATGGCTGCCTCTCCAGTGATGCCTGGGCTGTGCCCCGTGGGCAGTGGAGCTGGCTGTGCCCTGTGCAGGGCTCAGGGCACCTTGAGGAGCCAGGAGCTGAGTGGCTGCCCTGGAGTTGAGCAGGTCGTGCCCTGGAGGCTCGAGTGTGTGCAGGGTGTATGGAGGGGCACTGCCCACAGGGGTCCCTCAGCTCTGCTCCACTGAGAGGAGCAGGGGTGAAGGATGCAGCCCCTGAGAAACAAGTGAGGTGACTCAAAACACGGCCATTCCCTTGGCAGCTCTGTGGAGGTGACAGGTCCCAGCTGTGTCAGGAGTCTCAGCTCTCCTGCACTGAGTGCAAGTCGGCTGGGAGCCCAGGGTGGCTGATTGCAGACTGGGCAACTCCCAACCACGTGCTTTGGCTTGAGCAGGTCCCAGCAGGGTGACGTTTGGCTTCATCCCCTTCAGCAGATGAGGTGAGATCAGGAACTCAAGCTTCTCCTCAGCTTCCCCTGAACTGAAGATGCCCAACACTGTAGAAAAGTGGAAGCTGAAGCGTCAAGTCTGGGCAACTGGGGTAGACCCAGGGCCTGTCTGGTGGAGAGGTAGATGTCACTGGCTGGAAACTGTCACCTGTTCCATACTGATGTGCCCCTTGTTGTCATCTTTGCACAGGCCAACAGAGCCAGCAGCAGAACAGCCATCCCGATTACAGCAAAGCATGGGAGGAGTATTTCAAAAAACAGAGTGAGTGAAACAGGCTTACTGGAGATGAATCAGCTCTTGTTACAAGGAGTTAACTCTAATCCGATGACTTGCGTCTCCATCCCTGCCATTTTTAGCTCCCAGTCCTTTGTTCTGTGCTCTTGGTGATGGTGCATGTGGTGCTCCCACGGAAAGCTCTCGGTTGTGCTGTCGCCTCTCGGGAGAGCTGCTCCCACTGAGCCCCGGCCCCCTCGTGCCCACACTTGCAGCCAGCCTGCCTGGAGAAACACAGAGCACGCAGGAACTGCTGCTGGCAAAATCCAGAAAGCTGGAGCTGGCTTGTGAGAGGGTAGGAGCGCTCATGGAAAGTCACTGGCCTGGCTCTCTCCGCCGTGTTTCGGAGTGCATGTTCCCGACCTCTGGACTTGCTTTGACGTGGAGCTGCTGGAGGCTTTGTGCCTTTGAGAATGAGGGGTGTGCAGGCTGTCAGCCTGTCCCTGCAGCTGCAGGGACGCTCTGGGTGCTTTCTGCCTGCTCTTGGCTTGTCCCTCACAGCCCAGCTTGGAGCCCATCCTGCCATCTCATGCAGCAGAGCCGCTGTCTCTCTGTCAAGTGTCTGCAGCAGCTGGAAGGGGGCTGGCTCTTCTTTAAGCTTGACAAAAGGAGATCGTAAGCCTGGGCTTGGACTTCTGGGATTGCTTATCTCTCCTTTCTTTCTTCTTTCCCTCCAGGTCATGCTGCCAGTGCTGCTTCTCAGGCAAGCTCCCAGCCGGACTACACGATGGCTTGGGCAGAGTATTACCGACAGCAGGCTGCCTACTACGGGCAGACACTAGGGCAGGCTCAGGCCCACAGCCAGGTCTGTATTCACCTTCCCAAACCCCTCTGCTCCTTGTCTTGGGCAATTGGGGATGTTGGCCTTGCCCTAGTGTGGGGACTCTCCTCCAGGTTCACGTGGTGAAGCAGAGATGTTTTGTGGCTGAAGAAGTGATCGCAGAAACATTGCCTCAACATCAGAGTCTTATTTTCCTGTACAGAGTGGGTGAGGGTCTTTCTGGGAGAGGACTGGGAGGTTATTTGCTTCTCCTGGTAGCCTTTCCTTATACTCCCCAGGCAGTTGTTTGACTTTGGGGAATTAAAGTAAAAGGAATGATGAAGCCAGGCTGGTGAGGCAGCACTGCACTGACACATCCCAGAACTGTGAGTGCAGGCGCTGCCTTTTCTCGTGCTGGGACAGCAGCTGTGTGCTCACCAGCTCCCTGTCCTGAAAGAGACTAAAACTGTTGAAAAATAATTTGTATTAACCTGCTTTTGAGTAAAATCCCCCCTCAGCTGTCACTCAGCCCACCAGAGACTTGTGTGAGATTCATCCTGATCACACTCAGTGCTTTCCCGAGCACCGGCTTCATTGAGCAAACAAAGCAGCAGAAAGTTTGTGCAAAGCACAGGGGCACCTTGCTGTGGTCTGACACTTGTGCCCATGGCTCCACATGTAGCTCTGGCTCCCGGGAGCAGAGGCTGCTGTGGATGCCAGCCCCCAGCAGCTGCTCTCCCCTGCTCTCCCCGGCGAGGTGGAGCCGGGTGCTGGCGCTCGCCGCGGGCGCTGGCCGAGTGTGACCTGGACACGGTGATAAAAGGGCTTCTCTTCATTCCTCCCTGAGTCTGCCCTGCTAGAAAAGAGAGATCTTGTTTGGTGAGGGGCAGGAGAGCTCTGGGACAGCGTTAGGGCAGAGGGCTCGGAGCATCCTTTGAGCTCTGTTTCTCGGCTGCAGCGGGGACAGACCTGTGTCGGGGGAGGAGGGCTCGGCAGCTTTGATAATTTGCTGCTGCTCAGTAACTTTTCCTTTTCTCCCCTCTCTATTTCTTTCCAGGAGCAGTAGAACAAGGTCCTCGTGGCAATTTTTTTTCCTTGGAATCGTTGTGGAAGAAAACCTTTTTGTAACAGAGGTTTCTAGATTTGCAACATTTTGATGAAGACTTTTCTGTTTGTGAAACACTAGCTGTAGGATAATCTATACTGAACTTTTCTAAGAATCAGGAACAATTAGTTATGTACTAAATGTATGGACATGCTGGTAATCTTGTTTCCAAATTTATATAAAAGAAAAAAAACAAAACCTCCGGGATTCTTTTTGGAGAGAAGCCAGAGAATTTGCAGGCACCAAAATGCACCCCAGAGCTGTGACATTTCAACATGTGGGTTTTTTTTCGTGTGGTTTTTTTTTTTCCTTTTAATTTTCGATCTTTTCTGTTGGAACAGAAAGAGTGGCTTGGAAGTCTTAGGTGGTATGTAACAAATCTTAAAAAGAAAAAAAAAATTAAACAGTATTTAAATATTCTTAAATATGTAAATTCATTAAATGTTTTACTTCTAATTTCTTGTATCTTGGCTGTCTTTGATTTTATTGCATTTTTAAAAAACTGAACTATGATATGTATTGTAATTAATGATATGATTTCTGTATTTGAAACAGTTACTGTTTGCAAGTTCGGGGGGGCATTTTGTAGGGTTTGTATAATTTCTAGAGTCTAAAGGGGTAATATAAAAACGTGTTAATTTTTTTAGCAATACATGTTTTCATGTCTCCATTGCTAGTTGCATTTATGTATCTAAGACCTCCAAGCTTGTTTAAAAAAAGAAAAAACAAAAAAAAGAAAAGAAAAAAAACTTCTTTTATGCTCTCAGAAATATAAATACTGTTATTTTTAATATTAAAATGAATCTGCTATTAGTACCTTTAACAAACACTGTGGAACATAAAACCGTATAAAAAGGTAGTAACTATTTTTTAATTCCAAGGTGTTTTCTGCTTTTTTGTTTCTTTTAAATATTTTCTTATCTAATATTTGTCAAATTACCTAGAGAAAGAAATGAATCTAGTATTAACCACAGTATGCGCTAAATAATTTTGATTTAATAAAAGGGATAATATGATTTCTGATGTTTACTGTAGTGTTTCTTGTACAGATAACAGTGTATTTTTAAAGGAAAAACGGAATTGAAGCTATTTTTTCTTGCATTTTTAATTGCCCTGCGGGACATTCCGTTTTTAAATGTACTGAATTTACTGTTCTTGGGTTCTTTCCTTATTTTTCCTTATGCTTGAAATGTCTAACTATAAAGAACCGCGATTGGATAATGTTGAGCATGGTGTTAAAAAAAAAAAGTGTTCTTTTTATTTGACTGACAGTTGCATTTTACACTCTATATAATAAAATTTCCACAAGTTGTCTTGTGGGCCAAGTATTTCTGGTCTGTTGGACTCCGTTGTTCCCTCCCCGCAGAGCCCGGCTCCTCGTGCCGCGTCCCGGGGAGCTCAGGGTGGTCACTGAGGGCAGCATCACCCTTAATTCTGATCGATTCTGGAGGAACTCTGTCACTGTCCCACCCTCCCGGTGCTGTGACAGCCAGGATTCCCGTGGAAGTTTCTGTGATTGCCGCTGTTGGGGCCAGGAGGATCCCAGAAGGATCTGTGTTAACGCCAGGAGGTTTCCTCTGCAGCCCTGTGAAGGTTTTACTGCTGAGGAGTTGGCAGCCCCTGGTTTTAGTGCTCTGGACTTGTTGCTCTTCCCCAGCTTTGTGGCTGGATCCTGCAAGGATCCATCCCTGCAGGGGGGAGCAGCACGGGCTGGGAGAGGGCTTGGAGGGAGGTGGCTCCAGCCATTATCGGATGTGTTAAGGGCATTAACCTTTAGTTGTGCCCGGGCCAAGTTTGGCAATAACCGTAGCCTCTTCAGGGATCATTTCTTGTAAAATATGAGTTTTGAGCTCCTCCAGCCTAAGGCAGCTCCATCCCCTGCTCCCAGGCAGCTGTGGAGGTTTACGACGGGGGAAGGGAGAAAAGAAAATCCCATCTGCAAAGCCGGGAGCGGGAGGCACATTGAGAGCCGGAAGAAAAGGAGATGTAGCATCTCTAAATATACCTCCAGAGAATCAAGAGAGACATTGAAAGATGGGATAGTAAAAGCCACTTGGAAAGAGGGGAGAGGGGGGAAAAAATGGCTAGAGGAGGGCATAAAGGCTGCTGATGGGAATTGGGAGCGGGCATTACCGAGAAGACTTCCTTCTAATTCATCTTCCAAGCTCTGTGCCAAAACAGCATTTGGCATGGTTCACAGGGAGCAATTGTGTGATAATGAACCCTAAGGTGTCCCTTAATTGAAGACTGAGGATTACAGATTGTGCCAATAGTCGTAAATGGCGCAGGATTGTGGGAGGATGCATTTTCTTAAATGTATCTGTAAGTACAGATGAGTGAGTCTCCCCAGTGAAATGCCCCTACTATAAATTATGGAAATATCTCTTTCTGATGCAACCTTTTATTGAGGGGGTGGGGCAGCAGCACAAGAAATAGTTTGCAAGCCTTTGAAATTTGGCCTGTCATTAAGATGGTGCCTGCAAAGCTGGGGTTTCATCAGCAGTCTGGTGTCCTGGAAGGATGAAGTGCTTGAAACGTTCCCAAGTTCACCAATTTGTTTTCCATTATAGCTGCCAGCTCTGGGCGGAGAGGCCACGGATGTTGAGCTGTTGTGAGTCCGTGATGGGCTGGAGAGGGGCAGGGTTTGAGGCAGAGATGCCTCAGCACTTCCTGAGGAGCTGGATGGCCTCCAAGCCCTCCTCCAGCCCTGCTGCTTCCCTGGTCTCTGCCCATCCAGGGGTTGTGGGACTGCTCTGGCGGTCAGTCCCACCCCAAGGCTGGACAGACCCCCTCCCCTTTCACTCTGGGGTCTGCAGGCAGCTCCTCACGTCCCCTGGCTCAGGTGTGTGGTGCCTTCAAAGCCAAGTCTTGGTGTCCAGGAGAGGAACCAAATCTCCTGCTCAGCTCTAGGCTAATGTAACCCCTGCTAATGTGGTTAAGCCCTGGCTGCTCTGGGTTTTGAGGCAGGGAGGGTTTGTCTGTCCCTTTGGAAGGAACTGGAGCATGGAGCAGGAGCAGTCCCTGAGGGCTGTGCAGGAGCTGGCATGTGGGACAATTTTGGGACTTTGGGGTCCATGAATGGTGATGATGGAGCCTTTTCCTCCTCACAGGGAGCCAGAGCCCAGCACAGGCCATGCCAGGACAGTATCCTGAGGGGAGGTGAGGTGATCCCATAAGAAAACCTTCAGTTTGGGGAAGGCTTGGCCTCCAGAGTGTGGCATTGGGAGCCAATGGCCCTGGCAGGAGGTGCCCAGGCCCTGTTCTCTCCTCCCTTTGACAGAAATGCTCCTTCCCTCAATCCCTCTCCAGAGTCCTTGCCTCAGGCACACGACGGCTCTGCTCCCCCCAGAATTAATCCATCTCACTTCTCCCCAGCAGCACAGCTTTGCTGGGTGTGTGTGGGTGTCTGGACCGTGCCCCACAGGATGCCCCAAGCTGGCAGCCCCCACCCCACTCTGCAGGCAGAGCCCGAATTCCGAGCAGACATTAACTCTGGTCTGTCTGCAAACCCTTTCTGAGCAGCAGCCCTAAAAACCCGTCACTAAAGCATCTCACTGAGTCCAGGATGACCCTGATGCTCTCCTGTGCTCTGTATTTAGTGATCCTGAGCAGGAACACCTCTTTTAGGAGTGGGAGACTTTGAGGTAGTCTGAAATACTTTCTTTAATTTTGCATGATTTGAGAGCAAACTACATTATGGCCATTGCGAGTTAGGCTGAAATGACTGTTGAAAGAGACAAGATGTGTGACCTTTTTTTTTTCCCTTCTCCAAGTATTAAATATTTAATTGCATTAAAGGAACGCTGTATTTACAGTAATGGGCAGCGTGGTCAGAGAGAGAGCTCCTGGTGTTTAACATGGAGCTTTCCAAAGGATGAGGATGTTCTCCAGGTCCCACCTGCACTGCTGCTTCTCCCCTAAACTCACCTGGTTCCTCCCACTCTCAGGGGAATTTCAGGGCTGTTGGTGTTTGCAGGATTGTGGCACAGGGCGAGGAGCTGGGATCTTGCAGTGCCAGTGTATCCTGCCAGGCAGCACGTGGCTGTTTATTCCATGCAGGGAGCTGCTTATCCTTCGTTTGGCTGGTTTGGAGGTTTTTTCTCTGGATTTGCTGTGGGTAGCAGCAGTGCAGGGTGCCCATGGCAGGCTGGAAAAGACACAAAATAAACTTTCCAGAATTTTAATGGTGAAAATGAGCAGAAATTGGTGTTATGTGATGTGAAGACGAGCTGAAAGAGCCACAGCTCCTGGATCTGCTGGCAGGAGGAGACAGTGGCTCCCGGAGCCGGGGGCAGTGGGAGGACAGGGAGTCCCATCCGTGTCTGGGCAGCTCCTCAGTGGGTGCTGGGGATGGAGGAAGATGGCAGAGGGAACCAGCCTTCCCTAGGATGAAGGACTTGGGGCAGTGGGTGCCCAGATCTGCCCTGCCACTTCCCTTGAGAACTGGGGCACCACATCCAAGGCAGGTGACCCAAAAGAGCATCTCTGGGGGTGATGTGCCAGCAGCCCCCCAGATTATCTTCCCACCCTGCCCCTTATCACTTGAGGAAATCCTATTTCAAGGCCGCTCTAATGAAGCCTCTGATCTTTGCAGAGCCGGGCTTGCTCCCCTTTAATCCGGGCCGGGCCGGGGTGCAGGTGCCGCG
>VXBQ01008985.1:52561-79642 GCA_013400175.1 Phainopepla nitens | reverse complement strand
GGGGCGGAGGGGAGTTTGGGATGGGACCGGGCGCTGCCGGCGCTACCGGGTGCGAGTCCCGCTCTGCCGGCTCCGGCGGGTGCTTCCTGCCCTGGCCTGCGTGCCCTGGACCTGTGCCAGGTGCCCCGGCTCCTGCTGCCCCGGGGACGGGCGCTGTGCCGCCGAACAGGCGCTGCCCACCCTGGCACGGCACCCCGAAGGCTGCGCACTGGAGCTCGGGGGCTGGGATTCCCCCCCTGGAGCTGCCCCGGGGGATCTGGGGGTGCATAAAGGGTCCCCTTGGAGAGCTCCCCTTGGGAGCTGCATGCAGGACCGTGGGACTCAGGACGGAATGGGCCGGCGGCCTCGCCAGGCGGCGGTGGCTGAACAGCAGCCCCAGGACACAAGGGTGCTCCAGTGGCTTGGGGGACTCTGGAGTCACCGTGGCAGAGCCCTGGGGGCTGTGCCAGTGTGGGTGGCCACAGGGCCCTGGCACCTGGCGTGTCATGATGCACTGCTAACATACAGATTACACGTGTGTGTTGGTGCTTGGTAGCAACAAAAGGGAATATGTATGGGAGTATGTGTATATATATATATATATATATGTAGATCTTGATGCTGTGGTGAATATATACAGGAGTATATCTGTGCATCCATATATATGTTATATGCGTATTACATGGATATATTGGGGATATATTCAGGACTAACCAGTTGAACCCCAAAACTCTGATTTCAAAAGTCACTTTAATTGTATGACCAGGAATATATTGGCTGTAGGTGGCTTCTTGTTTTGAGAACATTTTAAAAATTAAGAGCTATCGTTTCCTAAGAAATTCTTCCCTCTGAAGGTGGTGAGGCCCTGGCACAGAGTGCCCAGAGAGGCTGTGGCTGCCCCATCCCTGGAAGTGTTCAAAGCCAGGTTGGATGGGGCTTGGAGTAACCTGGGGTTGTAGGTGTCCCTGCCCATGGCATGAGATAAGCTTTGAAGTCCTTTCCTAACCAAACCATTCCATGATTCTATGAGTCTTTGGCCAGTGCTGGTGCCTGGCCATGCCCGTGGGTGGAGGAGATGCCATGGTGCAGGACAACTGGCACAAGGGGTGCACTCAGGAGGGTGAGGGTATGAGTCACCCTAAGGGGGGTGTTGGGTCCCGGCTCTACGTGCGGGGCAGCATCTGCTGGGAGCTTGGGAAGCTATCCACACTGGGGCTCCCTGGAGTGATGGGTGACTGGCTAAAGTGTCCTGAGCTGGGTCAGGGGGAGCTCCACAGCCCTAGGGTGCTGCTGCTGGCCCCAAACCCATCTCCTGTCCCCTGGGGGGACCTGGCCTGGGTGCCTGCAGCCAGTGAACGTGAGAGGCCAGGGGCTGGGTGGGATCCTGCTGGGCTGCCCAAGGACCAACAACAGTGGGGGATGCTTGCCCATGTTGGGGCTGATGGTTGCTCATGTCTGGATGAGTTGATGCCACATCAGGGTGATGTTTGCCCAGGTCTGGACGGTACTTGCCCACATCAGGGTGACGCTCGCTGCATCCAGGCTGGGGCTGGGGCTCTTTGCCAGCAGCTAGGAGGCAGCTGCATTGGTCTGGCCCTGTCTCTGGGTGGGAAGGAGACCCCACCACAACCCCTTGTGGAGGTGGGAGGGACTTCCGAGAATGAGGGCTGAGGAAGAGCTGGAGCACCCCTGCGTAGGCAGACAGCCTGGGAGCAGAGCTAGTGGCCTGGGCATTTCTGAGGTGACAGCACCCCCCCATCTCCCCCCACTTCCTGCTGTGCTGCCGTGGTCCCTGGCGCTTCCTCCTAGCTGCTTGCAAAGCCATATTGTGGCTTCCTCCAGGCCACGTTCACCTCCGGGTTCTCACCATCCCCCCCAAACCCTGGGCCACCCCAAGCATTCCTGTGCCAGGAGGTGATAGGATCACCCCAGCCCTGTTGGGTGTGGGATATCTGAGGGTTGATGGCAGCAACTGTGTTCAGCACAGGGAGCTCCCTCTCACCAGCTCTGGACTTGATGCCACCCTCCCAATGCCAGCAGTGGGGCTGTGAGCTCCCCAGTTTTGGCTACTGATGGCTCAGACCTAGACACCCCACAGAAGGTCCAATGAACAATGGATGCTCATGTCTGCACCCTGATAGTAGGATAAGGCTGTCAGTGAAGGGGACACGTTGTCTCCATGCCCAGGGGATCGTCTAGGGATTAGAGCAGCCCCCTGAGCAGCAGGGGGATTGTAGGAAATGATGTCCAAGGAAATGATGACAGAAGACTCCTTTTCGGAGGGCTGGGTGAGCAGGGCAGGGGTGGTGGCCTGGGCAGAGGTTTGGCTTTGGGGTGGTGCCTGCAGCCCTCTCTGCCCTCCTTAGAAGAGGCCTAGATAAGGGACAGCAGATAAGGTGCTGCTCAGATAAGGGACAGTACATAAGGTACTGGTTTGCCACTTCCGTAATGGCAGAGGTGGCACCAGCCAGACCCTGCCAGGAGCAGGACTGGCATCCTTTGGGCATGGCTGCATGGGGGTCCAGGGGCTGCAGGGGGTGACAGAGCACCCATGCTGCCCCATGGGGGGAAATAAAGCCCAGGGATGCTACAGCAGCAGGTGACATGGAGAGCAGGCAGACCAGTGGAGAGGGTGTTTTGGGGAACTGGGGTGTTGTGTGTGCCTGAGCTCTGTGGGTGACTATCCTGCTGTCCCTGGGATGGTGGGGCTAGGGGCTGGACAGGACTGGAGCTGAGCTAGAAACCCTCCTGAGAAGTCCACATCCAGGAGACAGGGGTTGTCCTGGCCTGAGGTTTGTCATCTCACTGCTGGCCATGGGGCTTGTGGTTGGGCAGCCCCCCAACCACATCCTAGGGGGCAAACACCATCCTGGGTAGCTGCACAGATGCAGAGCCCAGCCAGACTCTTGCTGGAGGCTCTGTGGCTTGTGCACTGTTACCTCCGTGCCTTTGGGTCTCTGCACTCTGGGTGCTCCAGCAGCCTTTGCCTGCTGGTGTTGGGGACAGTGGTGCTCCGCTGCCCACACTGCCCTGCCCATGCTCCCCTCCTTCCCTGCCAGCATTCCCTAATGTATGGATGGTTGTGGCTGGTTCCCATGGAAATAGCTGCTGAGAAATGAGGTCAGGCTGACCCAGGGAAAACCAGCGCTCCCGTCCTCCCCTGCTTCCTGCTCCAGCCAGGGAGAAGTTTCTTCTCCAGCTCACCCCAAGCTAAGGGAAAGCTCTTGTTCACAAGCCATGGTGCTGGGAGGCACATCCCAGGAACCATGGGGTGCTGATGGCATCCTTGGCCATGGAATCATGGGCTCACAGAGTGGTTTGGTTTGGATGGGACCTTAAAGCTCATGTAGTTCCACTCCCCTTGCCAAGGGCAAGGACACTTCCCAGTAGATCAGGTTGCTCCAAGCCCCAACCCACTTGGCCTTGAACGTTTGCAGGCATGGGGCAGTCACGGTTTCTCTGGGCAACCTGTGCCAGGGCCTCACCACCCTCAGAGGGAAGAACTTCTTCCCAATATCCAATCTAACCAGCTGTTCCTTCTTGTGGCTGCAGTGGGAGTTAGCTGGGGCAAGGATGGGGTTGGTGCCAGCATGCAGGTCCCCCTGGGGCTCACCTGCCCGGGGCTTGGGGTGGAAATTCTGCCCACTGCCTCTGCCCTCACCCTGGATTCAGGGATACTCCAGAGGTACCTTGTATTTTTATACCCTGGAGAAACTTCTTAATTTCCTGCCCTTGAAAACACCATTTCCCCAGAGGTTTCTACTGACTGCCTGTCAGCTTGAGTCTCAGGAAGGCAGGAAGCAAGGAACAGGAGGTTCCTTGGCTGAGCCCAGCTGCTCAGGGGCTCTTTGGGGAGGAGGACAGTTCCCATGGTCCCCGTCCCCATTAGTCAAGGTTTTGGGGCTGGGGGCATGGCTCACTGAGCCAGGAGAATCTCCATTTCCAGGATTTCTTGCTGTCATAGCAGCCACCCCGGATCTCCAGTGTCCACCCCACCATAAGAAAGCTGGTGGCACAGAGCATCCCTGGGACCCTCATCCTGCTGAAGAAACCCTGTGGCCACCTGCAAACCAGCTAAGGAAGCGGCTCTGCCATTGTTTAGACTGGAGGAAAGAAAACAACCTGCTCTGGGATGTGGCTTCAAGGCTGTGGGCGGCTTGGGGTGTCCCAGAGTCAGATAAGGATCCTGAGCCGTGGAGCACACACTGGGGAGTGAGGTTAGATGCCAGGAAAACATTTCCAGGCTAGAAAAGTAGATATATAACCCACACACAGGAAAGGCTTTGCCATGGGGTCTTAGGAATCGGTTTGTGGGTTTGGGTCTGCCGGGGTTTGGTCCCTTTTGGGGGTCCTCTGTGACCCCCCTGCAGGTGTATCAGGGTTGGGAAGTGAGGCAAGGGCTGGCATAAGGCAGTGCTTGCTCCTCTCCCCCACAGCACCCCTGCCAAAGAGGAGGGCCCCCTCCCTGAAAGAGCACCCGGGGTCACCCTGTCCTCCCCGTGTCCCCTGCCTCGCACGAAGACGCCAGCCCCGACGCCACCGGCGCTGCCCTCCAAGGCCACCTCTCCCTTTGTGCCAGAGTTTGGTGAGTACAAGGGGGGCCCCTCCACAAATCTTCCCTTGGGATATCTGGCTGCCATTCCATCAGCGTCCATCCCACGGGTGCTGAGCTTTCCTCCTTGTCAGTTTGTTCCTCTGTCCTTGCTGTGGTCTCTTCCTTCTCTATCCCCTTTCTTGCCTTTTGGGCTGGGGGTGTCAGGGGTGCAAGACCTGGACTGGGGGATTTAGGGTGTGTGAGGTCTGAGCTGGGGGCTTCAGGGAAGTGGGGTAAGATCTGGGTTGGGAGTTACGGGGGATGCAAGATGTGGACTGGGGGTTTGGGTGCAGCCTCTCCTAGGGCAGGGCAAGGGTTTCTGTGGGTGCTGGAAACGCCCATACCCACTCACAGAGGAAAAGTGAACCTGTCAGGGGGGTGAAATGTAGATGTCCCTGGCTCTGGGGTCCCAGGACTGTGCCTTTGCATCCCCCAGCCATGTCCTCAGGGTGTCCGTGGGGCTCAGCCAACTCAGCAGGGAGCAGTGCTGAGCTGGGCACCCCCGTGGAGGGGTGAAGGTTTGGTCTCAGGGTGCAGCCCTGCTTGGACTATACTTCAGCTGGAATAGCTCTGCTGGAAGGAAGAGGAAGGGCAGAGTTGTGTGGGGTGCTGGGTGCCTCTCAAGGCCAGCAGCCCTGCAGGAAGTAGCACTGGTTTAACTCAGAGCTGGGGTGTGTTTCAGAAGCTGGGAGAAGCCGTGGACAGAGAGCTTATCTGTTTGTTGGGGGGTGCAGGGAGAAAAGCTGCTCCCACCCTGATGAGTTTGGGATGCAGAGTCTCAGGGCATTTCTGTGGTGCCAAGGTGAGCATCTACCTGCACCCCTCAACCCCCTGCAGCCTGGGAGCATCCTTGCCTGCTGCCAGGGTCCAGACACCATCATCTGGGTTGGGGCTTTGGGAGGAATCTGCTCCAGATTCTCAGTGGGATTTGGGTGTCTGCCAGGGCCAGGCTGTCTGGGATCACTTGTTCCCTGTGGGGTTATAATCCTACCAGGATTCCTGCTGATATGGGTGCTGGGTGAGGATCTCTCATTATCTCTTGCTCCCATCTTCCTCTGGGATCTCATTTCCATGTTCACAAAGCTCGGGGGCTGATAAGGAATGGGAGAGGAGGGAGGGGGATCCACTCTGGAAAACAAGCTCTGGAAAAAGCCCCTGGGAACCCCCAGCAGCAGGAGAGCCTGAATGGGGCCATGGTGCTGGGGCTGGTGTCACCAAGTCCCCTTCTGGCAAGGCCAGGAGTGTTGTAACAGTGCTGGGAGGTGCCAGTAGCAGGACTTTGCCCTTTCCCAGCTGTTCTCCAAACTCCTTGATAAAACCTTGTTGTCACAGGGCAAAGCAAGGGGAAGCCAGCCATGCCTGCGTCATCCTCCCCACAGGCTCCAGGGTAGCAGGGGGAATTGGGACCCCTTGCTCTACCCCAGCTGATTCCCAGCATCTTCCCTCTCCTTTGTCAGATGACTCAGACTACGAGGACTCGGCGTGGGAGGAGGAAGAATTAGCCAGACCGACGGGGGAGATGGCCAAGGTTGGTCCCACGATGGGGCTGGAGGTGGGCAGGGGCTAGCAGGGTGACTGTCCCTAAGGACGGATGGGATGCTCCTTGGGATGCTCCAGAGATACTGGTTAGGGCTGGAGGAGCATGTTGGCAGTGGCTAGAGAGGGGGTTCTGCCTCACTGAGTACTCACTGGGTCTCCCACGGGTCCCTAGGGAGTACTCCCTGCATCTCCCATGGGAGCTGGAACCCCAAAGCTGGAACTGGATTCTTCAGTGTCCTTGGGAAGTATCTATCTGGTCTTCCAGTGGTGCTGGAGCTCGAGGGTTCCTGGGGAGCACCCACCAGGTCTCACCCCAGTGTCCCCAGGGAGCACTCACTGGGTCCTCTGGGGTCTCCAGGGAGCACCCACAGCTGTGCAGCACCCTGCCACACTCATGTGCCCAGAGTGTGTGTGCTAGTAGACATCTCCAGCAATCCCTGGACTGTGAATTTCTGTCTGCCCCACTCACTCTCTGGGGTGGGAACGGATGGATTTGAGCAGTACCAGAAGCTGCAGAGCCCCCTGAGCACCTGAAATCCCCGTCTGCCTTTGCTTGGAAACACCAGGGCCAAGGAGGCAATGCCAGATTTCTCATGAAGCTCTGACATTTTCACCTGCTATAAATCATCCTGGTGTTCAGCTCCTCCCTTGACTGCACTTCCCTCTCTCTGTGAGCCTAAGCAAGCCTGTTCCTGGGTGTTCTGGCCCTATGGGCACCTGTTGAGCTGGGCATGGGCCGGTGACAGGGCATTGTGTCCCCTCTCCTTCCATCCACCCCGCACCCTCAAGGTGCAGGGGGGGCACCAAGGAGACCCCACGTGTCACCCGTGTGCGTCTCCGCAGGAGGATGCTGAGCCTCGGGTGGGGCGACCTCGGTCCCTGCGTTTCAGCAGTCTCTTCAGCGAAGATGAGTTCAGCGAGGACCAGCCCAGTGACAAGTACGAGCCTGGCTGCCCTGCTGTGTGCAGGGGACGTGAGTGTGAGGCTGGGGACGTGCTGTGTGTATTACAGGCAAGGGATAGGTGTGTGTGGGGGTGTACCAGGGGGTGTTTTGGTCTGTGTGTGGGGGGGTGAGCACAGGCAGAGAGCTTCTGTGCACGGCAGGGCAGGTGAGTGCGCAGCTCAGGGCTTCTTGTGTATGCACAGCTCCACAGCGTGCACACACACACGGGCACACGCAGGACCCGTGCGTGGGAGCACACGTGAGCCTGTGGGAGCAGAGAGCAGCTCTGTGCCCCACTGGGTTGGGGCTGCGGTCTTGGGGGTGCCCCTGTTCCCCCTCCCAGAGCTGGGACTCAGGCCTGGGCTGTCCCCTGGGACTGGGGGATGTGCCGGGAGCCCACTGAGGGGACTGTCCCCAGTGTCTCTGCTTACATACAGCTGGCCTGCATTGCCTGCGCCTCAGGGAAGGTCACAGGGAGGCTGAAGCATGCCGGGGAGCCTCAGTCCCTCCCAGGACCCACCAGCTCTTAACCCCCTCCCTCGGCTCCTCATCCCCAGTGGTGGCAGCAGCTGGAGTGACAGGGACCCCAGCCTGCACCTGCCGGTACCCGACGCCTTCCCTGGCAGCAGCCCCGGCACACTCAGTGACAGCATGGAGGGCACCAGTGCCACCAGCCTGCTGTCACCCACCATCAGAGCAGGGTGGCTGGAGAAGAACCCACCACAGGGGTGAGTGATGCACTGGGGGTCCCTCTGTGACATAGAAGGGTGATTGTCCTCTCCTTTTCTCACCTGTAATTCCTGCTCATGGGGGTGTACTTTTGCTTTGGTGAAAATCCATTTCTAGGGGTTCCTTCCACTCCCTTCTAACCTGTGATTTAGGTTAGAAACACACATTTTTTTGTGAAAGAGCCTTTCTTAGAGCAGGTGCCACCAGTTGTTGTACTGACTTTGCTGAGAAGGGGAGGCTACAGCTTGAGCTTCCACTCAGACCCTGCATCACTGGGAAAAGAGCTGCTTTTCCTCTGGGGGAGCCCTGGAATAGCAGTGACCACAAGAGAAGCTGTCAGGGATGAGATGGGGTGTCTGGGCTGGGCCATGCATTTGGGATCGCTGGGTGTGCCTCAGGAGGAGGTGGTGATAGTCCCTATCTCATGGGATGGCAGCCCCAAATCCTGGGCTCTTGGTGCAAAGTCAGAGTGGTGCAACAGTAAAACAGGGCAAGTGCTAGGCTTGCGTCTGTATGCTCCAGGGTGAGTGAGCCAGGGAGTCATGGGGAGCCCAGTGATCCCCCAGGGAGTCTCGTGAACCCAGTGAGCACAACCAGCACAGGGTGCACAGGGAGCCCACTCAAAGAGCCCCTGCAGTAGCTGGGAGGCAACAATCAAGCAGGAGATGTGATAGATGTTCAGGGGCTTCTTAATCTGGGCTCCAAGGAAGCCCCGAGGTAGCAGTTCCATTGAGGAGGAAGAAGCAGCTCAGCTTCAGTTTGCAGCAGAGCAGCCGTGCTGCTGGGGAAGTGAGAGCAGCTGGAAGGTCCCTGGGAAGCTGCTTCAGCAAACTTTTCCTGAGTAAACAAGCCCTTGAGCAACCGTGTCCCTGCTGCCACATCAGCCCCCAGCCCCACTAGGAGGGGGGGATCTGGGGGTTCAGTGCTGGTAGGGGGCTGCATGGCAGGGCTTGCTGGAGCTGTGTTGGAAAGGACTTGGCTCTTCCTGCAGCCCTAATGCTAAAGGGATGGGCTGAACAGCATTCCTGCCTTTCCCTGTGGTGCGTGGTTGGTCTGCATCCTGAGCTGGGGAGGGCAAAGGGGTCTCTGGTGGGCTCTCTTCCAGCCCCCAGAGGGTCCTGCCTCTCATCCATATCCCCATCCTGATAGAGATGCATGGCTTCTCCCTCTGCTGCCGTGCCTCTGACCCCTCCTGGAATGTGTGTCCTAGATTGGATCCTGCCTGGCTCTTAGGGGCAGCCCTTGTTCTCAGCTCCATGTTTTAATTGGTGCCTGAAGGAAAGCATGAAGTCCCCATTGCTATCCCCAACAGCAACATGAGAGCATAGGGAGAGGGCACAGGGTCAAGGGCTGGGGACTTCAGGGGCTGGCCGGGACAGACCTCTTATCCCTGTGCAGGATAGAGGACTGGGGATATAGCACCAGATCAAGGATTGGGGGCACAGGGCAGAATGGCGGGCTAGGGACATCGAGGGCTGGGGACACGGCACATGATGGAGAGTTGGGGATATCGAGGGCTGGGGACACAGGGCAGGATCAATGCCGAGGTGGCCCCAGGCTTTTGGCAACTGGGGCGTGAACACACGAGCAGAATCATCCTGAGTTCAAGGGCATCCCCTCCAACGGGTCCCTCCGGTCCCTCCCAGGTCCTACATCTACCAGAAGCGCTGGGTGAAGCTTGACGCTGATTACCTCCGCTATTTTGACAGTGAAAAGGTGGGTGGAGAAGATGGATCTGGGGGTTTGGGACGAGAAGGTGGCTGAGCAGCTGCCCCAGCAGGGCCACCTCCCTCTGGGCATCCCAACTTGCAGATGTGGCTGTGCCAAGGGCCAGTATCCCAGGGAGCAGCCGTGGCTGGGTGCTGGGGATGAGATGTGGGAGGCTCAGATCCTCCTGGACATTGGAGTTGGAGCACTGGGAACCCGGGGCACTAACTGCCCCGTTTCCCTGAGGCCACAGACATGAGCAGCGTGTCTCCCCACTCCCTGACCCAGGATACCTACTCCAAGCGGCTCATTCCCGTCTCCTCCATCTCCCGCGTCTCCAGCGTCGGGGACCAGAAATTTGAGGTTGTCACCAACAACCGCAACTTCGTGTTCCGGGCCGAGAATGATGGTGAGTGACAGGAATCCCTGTTCCCCAGCTGCTCTCCCTTCCCAGCCCAAGGGATGAGTCCCATGGGCTCCTGGGTCCAGGCTGATCCTGACCCGTCTCACCTCTGGCCCCACAGCAGACCGCAATGAGTGGATAAGGACCCTGCAGCAGATTGCAGAGGAGCGGAAGAGCAAAGCTCCAGAGAGAACACTGATGTCCTTGGCCACCGACAGTGCCACTGAGCCAGCTGATAAGAGTGGCTTCCTGGAGCTGCGGGGCTTTAAGCGCAAGCTCTTTGTGGTGGTGGCTGGGGACAAAGTGTTCCTTTACAAGAATGCAGAGGTGGGTTGCTGGGGGGCTGTGGCACTAGGGGGGACCCTGATGCTGTTTCAAGGGGGACAGCTTCCCCTTTGCACTCCCAGCCTGAGCAGAGCAGCCAGGGCACCCGGGCCTGCCATCCCTCAAATGGGGACAGCACAGAAGCCACAGGGTGCTGCCCTCTGAGCCCTCCCTCTCTGCTGGCTCTGAGCCTTGAGATCTCCCAGGAGCATCACGCCCACTGTAGCTGCTTCCAGAGTGTGTGGTGCCCTGTGTACCCCCAGGATGAGAGCTGGGCAGGGAAAGGACAGAGCTACCCCAGCTCCCAGGCACTGGATCCCATCATCCATCCCCCCCTCATCCCTTGCCCACGCTCCCCCACCAGGACTATCGGCTAGGGATTGGCATCACCTACATTGAGATGAATGTGGGGAACGTCAAGGAGGTGGATCGCCGAGGCTTTGACCTCACCACGCCATACAGGATATTCAGGTGAGCCCAGGGTGGGGAGGCGGTGCTGAGGGTGCTGCCCACCCCGAGCCATGGTATATCTCACCCCCATCCCTCCTGGCAGCTTCTCTGCTGACTCAGAGCAGGAGAAGGAGGAATGGGTGGAGGCCATGCAGCAGTCCATCACTGAGGCACTCTCCAACTCGGAGGTGGCCGAGAGGATCTGGGCGGTGGAGTCCAATCGCTTCTGTGCCGACTGTGGCTCCCCCAAACCCGACTGGGCCTCCATCAACCTCTGTGTTGTCATCTGCAAGAGATGTGCAGGTACCCATATCCATAGGGGTGTAAATGGGGATCCCTGGGGACCCCCAGACTGTTCCCACCCCAAAATGGGTCCCTAATGGCTCATCTCACTGGCAGGGGAACACCGGGGATTGGGCCCTGGCATCACCAAAGTCCGGAGCCTGAAGATGGACAGGAGGGTGTGGACTGAGGAGCTGATCGAGGTAATGGCACAGACCAATTCCAAAAAGCTCTTCTGGGGGAAGCGACACCCTGTTCCTCTGCAGTAAGGAGTTGCTGGCTGTGGTCTTGGGGGGGCCGTGGTCTGGGGGGCTGCTGGAGTCTGGCAGAGCTCCTCCAGGCTGATTCCGGTCCCTTGGGGGGACACCGTGGTGTGGCTTGGCTGGGGAGAGGACCCCCAGCAGCCTTTCATGCCGTCCCTGTGGACCCGTGGCAGCCACTTCAGCATGCCGGCGAGGACAAGCGGCACTTTATGTGCCACAGACAGATGGTGTCTCTTTGTCCGTGGGGACATGGCTGTGGAGCAGCTGGAGTGGCTGTGGGGCCGTGGCTGCCGGATTGGAGTGGGGCCGNGGGCGGGGGGAGCTGGGATTCGTTTCCAGACCTAACCTGGCAGCCATTTCCCGCCGGCACAGCCTGGCTGGCTCCGTTTTTCCCATCCATCCTGCTCAGATCCCGCATTCCTGCTTGGCGTCCCACCCGCGCAGCCCCCGCCTCCAGCGCTGCCTGCTCCCCGAGCTCCCAAACGCTTCCAGCTGCTGCCTGCGGCTGCTCCCTTTCCCCTCCCCTCCCTGGGAACGCTGCCTGAAACCACCCCGGCATCCCCAGGGCCCCAGCTCGCACCGCCCCTCCTCGACTCTCGCATGCAGCCGCTCCACCCCTGAGGGCTGCGGGGCGCTGGCAGTCTGCCGTGGGTGTTGAGGTGGTGTGGGTCTCCCTGATAAACCTCCTAATGGCATTGCTCAGTTGTGGGTAGCGGCGTGGCAAGGAGCCACCACAAAAGCGCTTTGAATCTGTCCCCATGGATACCGAGCACCACCCCACCTCCCACAGCTGGGTGCTGCTTTCCAGATGTGATTTTTCAGGGCAGGAAGGGGAGTTGGCGGCTACGGAGGCTGTCAGATGCAGCGTGCCTGCAGTGGGTGGGTGCACCTGCACCCTGCCCACCCACAGTCCCCACTCCCCTACGCCACCCATGCTCTTCCTGCACCCCACTGTTCCTCCGAGGCAGCACCCTGCCCCCGGCAAACCCTCCCCCGACATCCCCCAGCACTGTTGTCACATTGGTGTCTCCTTGTCCTTGTCCCCACAGCTCTTCCAGCAGTTTGGCAACACGATGGCCAACCAGTTTTGGGCTGCGAATGTGCCTCCCAGTGAGGCCATCAGCCCCACCAGCGGCAGCCAGGAGAGGAGGCGCTTCCTCATCGCCAAATACCGAGAGGGCAAGTACCGCCAGTACCACCCGCTCTTCGGCAACCAGGAGGAGCTTGACAGGGTCAGTGGCCCCCAGGGATGGGCACCCGCTTAGGGGTTCTGCCTGGGCGCAAAGTGGTGCTGAGCTGGGGTCCTGAGGCTCTTTTGGGAGTGAAGTCTGGAAGCAGACTGCCCACCATCCCTCCCTGCTTGTATCCCTGCCTGTATCTCCCCTGCCGCCACTGCACACCCTGTGTCCTCACTATGCACCCCAAGCCAAAGCCTGAGGTCTCCAGGAGGAATGAGCCAGCTGTGGGGACAGGGTAACATCTCTGCCATGGGGCAGAACCAGCTTCGTGTCCAGGCTGGAGAGCCTTGTGCAAGATGGGATCTCCCTACCACAGCCAGGCAGCCCCGGGGTTTACCTCTCCCTCACTTGGAAATTGTTTTAGGGTCAAACTCTGGGCTGGATGGGGCTTAGGGGAGCTAGTGCTGGGGGGCACATGCCAGTTGAGGCAGCCTGACATTCCTCCCCAGGAGTACCTGGCCAGCACTCCTAATCACCAGCCGTGGCACCCATTCCCTGTGCTGGCTGCTGGCAGGATGTCAGACTAGAGTGTCACACAGGCAATATCACGCGGGGAATGCCATCCTGGTGCTCTTTGCCTCCTGCTCTGCCATGGCTTCGCCTCTGCCATGGCTTCTCCAGTGTTTGCACAAGCGGTGGGAGTACGCGGGGGGGCCCAGGCAGCCGAGGGAATTCGCATGTGGGCTTGTTTGTTTTCCTACTCTGGCTCGGCCGGCCCGCCCCGCTGCCGTATGACTTCACCCTGGCTCCTTAAGGGAGGGATTCACTGCCGGCTCCAAACTTTTTCTCCCAGTTTGAGCCTCCTTTGTTCTGACCAGGCGGCTGGGAGGCGGCCGGGAGGCGGCCAGGGGTCCGGCAGCTCACTGCACTCACCCGGCTCCTTTCGCTGGGGTCTCCTCCTCCTCCTCCTCCTCGGTGGGAGCCCTCGGCTTCACCGCTGGCCTCCTGGCTCTGCTGCAGGCTCTGTGTGCGGCCGTCACCACCAGTGACCTGGCAGAGACTCAGGCTCTGCTCTTCTGTGGGGCGTCGGTGACCTGTGACACCGGGGACCCCCAGTGCCCGACGCCCCTGGCCCTGGCTGAGAGAAGTGGGCAGCGGCTACAGATGGAGTTCCTGCTCCACAACAAAACCTCAGGTAAGGGCTGACCCCCTTGAAGCTCCACCATGGGCTCACACCCACTGACAACATTCCCAGAGTTGCCGCTGGGGTCTTCCGGGGGACACAGCTGTGTTTTGAGCTGGTCCCAGCTCTGTGTCCTGCCAAGCAGCTTCCTGGCAGGAGGCTCTCCGTCTGCTGGCACTGTCGAGGGTCTGTGTACCCCACGAGAGGGAAGAGAGGCTTTGGGGAACACCTATGCCCCTGGGGGCTCAGTCCCAGCTGGGAACACAGGCCCGGAGCCCAGCTGGGCATGGAGGCTGGTGTTGCAGGCACCGGAAGGGATAGGAGAGAGTACTCCCACACCATCCTGGCCTGCTGTGGGCATTCCAGGCAGCTTCAAAGGATATTCCTCTGTCAGATGGGCAGCCCCCACCTCCAGCATGTCCCTGGGACAGGAGGGCTGCTGGATGTGCCAATCCCATTCTGCTGAGTGTGCACCCCTGCCCCTGGACGTGACTCCAGGAGGGCTGACGGCTCCCATGGGATCTGCACCCTAATACAGGCCTTGGGTGGGTGGGCAGGAACACTTGGGTAGGTGGAACAGAGGTGTGGGAGGCTGGCCAGCACCTGCTAGAGCAGTCACCTCCCTCCTCACCTCGGCAGCCAAGTCTGTCCTGCAGAGGTTGGAATTTGCCCAGGTCTGGGGCTGGCCCAGCTCTTCCTGACATGTCAGCACTAAAGGTGTCTGGGAGAGCTGCGAGGCCTCCCAGGCCACCCCAGTGAGCAGAGAAATCCAAAGCTTGGGCTCATACTCCTGGAGCCAGCAACCTCCAGTGTCCTGGGATTGCTGGGGTGGATGAACACTACTGTGTTCACCCAGCACTGTGTGAAGCAGGGCTGGACTGGGAGAGCAGGGTTCTGACTCCAGGCACCCTACGCTCTGATCTGGGTGTGATTTAGGGGTGCATCCTATCTCTGCTTCATCCTGGAGGAGGGGGGGTTGTGTCTTGCGCTGGCAGATCGAGGCAGGGGACATGACTGTGATCAGATGAGGCAGCAGTGACAGAGCCCTGGACTGTTATTTCAGCTGCAGGACTGTGATGCTCTGCCCTGCACCTCCTGCAGAGCTGCAGGGTCCTGGGACAGCCTGGGAGGGACCTCAGTGGTGGGGGAGCCTGGACCCCACCTCCCCACATTGTTCCCATCCAGTGCTCAGTGCTTAGGGAGGGGCTTTGGGGAGGACTCAGGATGTGGGATGACTCCCAGGCGGCCTTGTTTGGGGTACCAGCGCTGTTCCTTGCACCCTAGCTGTGCTGTGGTGGGCGCTCGAGATGCAGCCTGTGAGATGCTTCTTGTGTTGAGATGGGGGAAACCCAGCTGCCTTGTGGGGCTGGGGGAGGAGGGCAGCTCCCCGTGACAGACTGACTGCCCTGCTTGCAGAGCCGCCGCGCTTGGAGATGGTGTGCAGTGAGGAGAAGCCCTACTCTGTGCACCTGCCCTCCATTACCCACAGTGGCTTCCTCTACAAGACCCCCTCCATGGTCAAGCCCATCAGTGAGCGGAAGGGCCCAGAAGGTACACGCGTGAGACAGGGAAAAGAGAGCTGGGAGATTCATAGCAATTTCCCTTGAGAGGGGAAAATTGCACCCTCCCCAGTTCTCTCAGGCGTTGAAAAGGTGGCGGGGAAGCGCAGCATCACCTGGTAGCCTGGTTTGATGGGTGGTCCCATCAGATGGGCACCCAGTGGGTGCTGCTGGAGTGCTCTGGCTGGCTTGGTGGGTGGCATGGGGTGGGCCAGAGCTCGGGGAGGCTGCTCAGTGCTCTCCTGTGCTGTGCAGAGTTCAGCCGGCGGTGGTGCACGCTGCAGGACGGTGTGCTCAGCTACTATGAGAACGACCGTAACACCGTGCCCAACGGTGAGATCAGGGTGGAGGAAATTGTCTGCCTGGTGAACAACCCAGCCCATGCCCATGGGTAAGACTGCACTCCCCTCGAGCACTCCAACAGCCCCTCCATTCCTGCAGGGCCTGACACAGCTGCAGTGGCCCCCATGAGGGATGGCACAAGGGGACTGTAGTCCCCAACCCCACCAATGGCCCCTGAACCTATGGCTTTGCAAGGATTCTGTGTGAATAATTTGCAGCCCCTTTGGAGCATCTTCCCAATACTTTTGTAAGAACTTTGTGACCTCTTTGCAGCTGCTTCGTAATCCCTAGGAACCCCAGTCCAACTCCTTTGTAACCATTTTGTGGCCCCTGTGCAGTGTCCCCTGTTGAAACTTGTCTAGCAGCACAGGGATGCTGAAGTGCCCAGGGCCATGGTGGGGGGATCCCATATTAGATCAGCTGTTGTCCAAGCCATCAGCAGCCATGCAGCAGGGTGCTCCCACCCCTGGAACACCCCTATCACCCACCCAGTTCTGTCCCACCCCTGTGGGCATCCAGGCTCCCTTTTTCCTCCCTCCTGAAGGATTGAGAGCACGTTTGAGGTGTACACCGAGGCAGAACGACTCTACCTCTTCGGGCTGGAGAGCCCTGACTCTGCTCGAGAATGGCTCAAGTCTATTGCCAAGGTGGGTTGCAGGGGCCTGGGGTGGCCCTGGGTGCTTGTGGCAACTGGACGCAGTGGTGGCAACTGGACACGGTGGTGCTGATGGGTTCCTCTCCTCCCTGGTTCAGTCCTTCGTCCACCCCCGTGCCGAGGAGCTGCTGGCGCTAGACTTTGAGCGGCTTGGCCGACTGCATTACAAAGGGGGTCTCACCCTGGAGCGTGCCCAGGAGGGCTGGTTTGCCCTGGTCGGCTCCACGCTCCATGTCTGCTCTGAGGATGGCCGTCGGCAGGAGCCTCTCCAGCTGCGCAAGCTGCAGGAGCTCTGTGAGTACCCCTGCCCTGCTGGCAGGGCCCCCTGGCTGGGAGAGAGGGCGTGTCCCCCAAATCCTGCCCTAGGGTGCACCTAGCTTTTGGCAGGAGTCTGGTGGGTATTGCTCCTGTGGAGCTCAGTGTCCCTTGCCTTGAATAAAAGGGAATGCAGCTGCATGCCCTCTCCATCCTCTTCCTCATCCCTGCTTGTCCCATTTGGACTGAGCTGGACCTGCTGGCAGAGCCTCCCACAGCATCTGGCTCTAGGGGAGCTGTGGTACCGCATATTCCCGTAGGTGATGGGCTCCCTGCCTTCCTTTCCAGCCATCCAGGGGGACCATGAGGTTCTGGTGCTGGTGGAGAGACGGAGGTAAGAGGGTGGGGGAGAGGGAGGCCCCCCAGCCAAACACCCCTCCTTGTTCTGGAGTGTCTTTACCCTCCCTTGCTCTATACCCCCGAAACTGAGTTGGGATCACCTGCAGGCCCCCAGGGCCAGCCTTCCTAGGGGTTGCAGACATGCAGTGGGGCGCGGGGGAACACCTAGCCCCCCACTGAGCCCAGGCGTGCTGGCAGGACACTGTACATCCAAGGGGAGCGGAAGCTGGATTTCCTGGGCTGGGTCCACGCCATCCAGAAGGCTGCGGGCAGCTCGGGAGACACCTTGTCGGAGCAGCAGCTGACGGAGTCGGACGTCCCACTGCTGGTGGACCGCTGCATTGACTACATCACCCAGTGCGGTATGGGTCAAGTCCTGGGGTGCTGGCAGGCACCAGAGCGTGGCAGTCAGCTCACCCCACTGGTGTGGCATGGCAGGCTGGGAACCCTTCATGCTTGTGGCACATGCTTCCCTCCCTCCTTGAACATCTGCTCCATCTGTGTGGGAGGGCTCCATCTCCAGCAGGGCTTTGGCTCCAGTCACAGGAACACCTGCGGGATGGATGCTCTGTGGCACCTGGCAGTGTTTGGTGGGGAGCCGGTGGGCCAGGAGTGGGGTCTGTCTCCTGCAGAGGGAGTCTCATCCCCTCTGGCTCCATCACAGGGCTGACATCTGAGGGAATCTACCGCAAGAGCGGGCAGAACTCTAAGACCACCAGCCTTCTGGAGGTGCTGCAGCGGGATGCACGCCGCGTCTGCTTGAAAGAGGGCGAGCACCAGGTGGACGATGTGGCCAACACCCTCAAACGCTTCTTCCGAGACCTTGGGGATGGGCTCTTCACTCGGCGGTGGGCCCCGGAGTGGCTGTGGGCAACGGGTGAGCCCTGGGGGCTGCTTGGGGGTGGCAGGAGGAGGGGCGTGGGCTACCCAATTCTGTGCAGCCTATTTGTCCCCTTCATGGGTTGGAGAAACGTGCCTGGCCTCCACATGTTCCCCTGTGCTGGAGTCTCCAGTGGCGGGTGGGGAGTGGAGTGTGTTCATGCTGCCCCTGTACAGATAAGGGTGGGGCTGAGCCAGAGGAGACAGCCAGATCCCCCTTCCCTTCTGCTCACTGGACACTGGGGATAGATGGACCCAGCAGAAAAACAAAAAAGCTACGGCCTCATGGAGCTGAGATGCTCCAGTCCCAGTATGCTGAGATACTCTGTTCCCATGAATCTGGGGTGATTTAGCCCTGCGGAGCTGGGGTGCTGTGGCCCATCCCATGGAGCTGGGATGCCCTGGTCTCACAGGTCTGGGATGATTCAGCCCCATGAAGCAGGTGTGCTGTCACTCTATGGACCTTGAATTCTCTATCTCTAGGATGCTCTGGCACCTTGGAAATGGCAGGTTCCAGGCCCATGGAGCTGAGATGCTCCTTCCCATTTAGCTAGGGTGCTCCAGCCCCAATGGAGCTGGGACACACTGACCACATGGAACTGGAGTGCTTTGGCTCTGTGATGCTGGGGTGTTCCAGCCCCACGATGCTGAGTTACTCTGGTCCCATGATTCTGGGATGCTCTTGCTCCAGCATGCTCTGGCTCTGCAGACCTGGGATGCTCTCTGGCCTCATGGATTTGGGATGCTCCATCCCCATGCTGGGACAGGAGAGGGGAAGTGGAGTCCGTAGAGGGGATGGTGTGGCCCTGAGCCTTAAACTCCATTTTGTGCTCCTCCATGTTCATTCTCTCCCTGTGGCAGCACTGGAGGATGAGGAGGCAAAGGTTGGCAAGTACCGGCAGCTCCTGGCTGCCCTCCCTCCGGTGAACCGAGCCACACTGAAGGCGCTCATCAATCACCTCTTCCGGTATGGCATCCACCCCTTGGGCATCAGCCTCTCCACTGTGGGGTCCTTGGTGGCTCTGGGGTGTTGGAGGGCCCTCATGCTTTGGCTCATGTCCCCAGCAAGGAAAGGAGAGGAGTTTGGGGTCAAGCTGTGCCTGATGCCAAGCATCGTGTCCTGCGTGGGGGTTGAAGGGAAAGGTCTGGGGTGGGGCTCTGGGGCAGGAATCTTGACAGAGTTCCCCACAGGGTCCAGTGCTTCTCTGGGGAGAACCAGATGAACACACACAACCTGGCCATTGTCTTTGGGCCCACGCTCTTCCAGACGGATGGGAAGGACTACAAGGCAGGACGTGTGGTGGAGGACCTCATCAGTCACTATGTGGAGATCTTTAACGTAGGTTCACCCCTGGGTCCCAGTATGTGCACATCCACAGGGAGTGGAGAGGTGCAAGGAGGAGGAGGTCGGGTCTGTTCTGTCTGTAGACACTTGCTTTGGAGACGTGGGGAGAGAGGACCATGTATTTTCAAACCCTGGAAACCCGAAGCCTGGAGCCAGGATGGTCTGGTCAGCTCTGGTGGCTTCTCTTCCCTGGCAGGTCAATGATCAAGAGATGAAGAAGCAGCAGGATGAAATCACAGCCATCTTAAAGATGCGAGAGGCATCATCCAGCGGAACACAGGTGGGTCCTGGACATGGGGATGGCTTCTCCTGGGGCCCCCAGTGTCTACTGTAGCATCTCCTGGACATGCCCTGGGCAGAGATGTCCACACTGGTGGGGGAAATTTCACCCACACATGGGAAGCTGCAGGTTGAAGCGCTTTACTGTTGCCCTCCAGCAAGCTGGGGACTTCATCTGCACTGTCTACCTGGAGGAGAAGAAGACAGAGACAGAGCAGCATGTCAAGGTGAGCGGTTGGGCAGAGGGTGAAGAGGGGACAGGGGTGCCCTTGTTGTATGTCCAAGCCTCTGTGGTGGCATGGGGACTCACACTGAGCTGGCACCTCTGTGGTGTGAGGATGGAAGGGCCCTGGGCACTGACTGATGAAGACCTGCCTCCTCCCTCTCAGATCCCAGCCACGATGACAGCTGAGGAGCTCACCTTTGAGATCCTGGACCGGCGGAAAATTGTCATGAAGGAGAAGGACTACTGGAGCTGCTTCGAAGTGAATGAGAAGGAGGAGGCAGGTTGGTGCCGGGGCGTGAGGGTGGTGATGAGGGGGAGAGGGATGGAGATGGAGGCAGGGATGATGTTAGAGGATGAGGATGAAGTTAGAGATAGGAATGAAGCGGGGATGACGATGGAGAAGATGGTGGACATGGAGATGCAGATAGAGTAAGGATGGGTATGGGGATAGAGATGCAGATGGAGATGGGCCAGTCACAGGGGATGGCTATGAAAAATCTCCCCTTGTGATTGCACCATGGAGCAATCTGGGTTGGGCTCCAGGTGCTCAGGGGAGGACAATTGCTTACCTCATCCAGCTTGCACATGGCTGAGTGCTGCAGATGGGCTGGATTTTGGACCAGGATGTCTGTCTGTATCCTTAGGAGTTCAAGTGCCTTTGAAACTTGATGAGGGAAGGTGTCCAGGTTCTCCTGCCACCAAAATGAGCAGTCTTTGACCGTAGGCAACAGCAAGGGAGAAGTCAACAGAAGCAGGATGAGACCCTGGTGCTGCCTGCTGGTACCTTGAGCTCTTGCTGCCAGTGGATGGGGGTCAGTCTTTTCTAGGTAGCAAGTGACAGGACAAGAGGAAATGGCCTCTAGTTTTGCCAGGGGAGGTTTAGGCTGAATATTTGAGAAAATTCCTTCAACTAAAGAGTTGTCCAGTTCTGGCACAGGTTGCCCAGGGTAGTGGTGCAGTCACTGTCCCTGGAGATATTGAGATGACCTGTAGATGTGGCACTTGGGGACATAGTTTAGTGGCAAGACCATGCCAGACCCTCAGGACCCAAGTGTGAGACTCTCTCAATGGGAGCTGGCCCTGGGTACACTTCCTGAGACCTGCCTGTCCCCTGACTGACAGAGCGGCCCTTGCATTACTCGGAGAAAGTTCTGCCCATCCTGCACTGCCTGGGCACAGAGAGTTACCTGGTGGTGAAGAAGCAGATGTCCATGGAGAACATGCTCATCTACCTTGGTGAGAGGCAGGGGCCATGGTCTGGGCAGGGAGAGAANGGTAGGTGTTAACAACTCCAGCGATGGGATGGCATGGGATGGGATGGCATGGGATGGGATGGCATGGGATGGGATGGCATGGGATGGGGATTGGACATGCTTGAGGAGCAGAGTGGAAGGGAGGGGATGGAGAAGGGGTTGGGAATGGGGAAGAGGGTGGTATGGGATCCATGCAAGTAGGCACCAGCTCAGTTAGCAAGTAGATACCTGCTCAATTAGCATGTGACTTGGTGTGCCCTGATACGGTGTCATGGCCAAATTCTGTGCCCAGAGCAGTAGGGAAGCTGGTCCTGCCTGTCCTGGGGGTTGAGGGGCAGTGCCAGGACTCTGCAGCAGCTGGAGGGCTGCTGTTATGGGGGCGAGGGTCTGGCTGTGCCCTCCTTGGGGGGCCTGACCCCCCTGGGGAGCCGGAGCTGCTCAGGCATGTGCCTCCAGCCAGCAGAGTGGGTGACTGCAAGCATGGCATGATGAAATTCCGGGAGGAGAGGAACCTGCTGGGGCTTGGGCTGAGCACTGGCTTCCACGATCGCTACTTCATCCTCAACCACTGCTGGCTGCGCCTCTACAAAGAAGTGCGGGTGAGCCCTGCCTTCCCCTTCCCCTTTCCCTTGCCTGGCCTTTCCCTAGCCCTTCCCTGCCCTGCCCTGCCCTGCCACCCTGTGACTTTGTGGAGATTCCCTGAGGACGCGGGACCCATGTGGGCTGGTATCACTCAGGCGGTGCAGGCAGCAGTGGGGTTGCCATGGCACAGGCAGTGCAGGCAGCCATGGGCACTGTGGGCAGTGCCAGAGCTGGCCCCAGAAGTGCTGTCACCCAGACCTGGAGCAGATCCCGGAGTTCCTGGTCAGTGCCAGGGCCGAGGGGGGACATGCCGGCATACTGGCTGTGCAAGGACAACCACTCCCTGCCCCCCGGTTCCTGCTTGCCCTGATCTGACATTGCACCCTGGCACATTATCACTCCATCCCTTTGCCCTGCCCCTGGGCACAGGGGGGCTGCAGGGAGGGGTCCCCCACCTCTGCTTTAACCCCTCTCCTCTGTTGAACAGAGCCTGAGGCAGCGGAGCCCCCCCTTGGAGAGCGTGAGTAGGGAGGGGAACGGGGCTGAGCTGGGGTGCAGGGGCTCCCACGCCCTCTGCCCTTACAAGATGGCCCGTGGTTGACCTCAGATCAATCCGGGGTCAGTCCCACATCCAATCCCGCAGCGTACATGTGCCAATCACCAGAACTGTCCCTGGTGCTACCATCTCTCCCCATCTGGCCCTTCTGGCTCGGGGGTCCCGCTGTCCTTCACTCCAGACAGCCAGAGCTGGGTCTGGGGAAGGGACCAGAGAGGATGGGGATGGGCTGAGCTGCTTCCCCATCCCGCGGGCATTGGATCGGGCTCTTGTAAGTCAACGCTGCTTGCATGTGAACACGTGTGGCACCTGCTTCTGGGTCATGGCAAGGCACAGCCAGCACTGGAAGGGTCCTCATGCTGTGCCACGATGGCGGTGGGACATTTAGGAACGTACTCTGGGCAGAGTGGGTCTGGGTCCACCACTGCCATGGCTGTGGCCATGATGCTGAGGAGGGGTATGAGGTGGGATCCCATGGGGAATGTCTGGTGCCAGGCTCTCGAGACCCTGTGACAATGTGCCAGTGCTGGTCCCAGCTCTGAAGGCAACTGCCACTGTCCAGGGGGGACAGGCCACCTGTGGCCCTTGCCATGGGTGGCAGGCACGTGCTCTGCTCCATGCTGGACTTCACCCTCCTCCGTGTCACCACATCACTACAGCTTTTCCTCCCTGCTGGGGAGCAGACCCTATCCCAGCAACGGTGAGGACTGTGGTGGGTGGGGACAGATGTGACAGCCACCAACCCAGTTCTGGTTCCCTGTTCCCCTAGAGTCACAAGCCAGAGAAGGAGTGGCCTGTCCGAAACCTGAAGGTCTACCTGGGCGTTAAAAAGAAGCTTCGACCCCCGACGTGGTGAGCAGCAAAGGGGTGGCCTATGGGGCCGAAGGATGCGGATAGGAGTGGAGATGAGGACAGGGTCAAGGACAGGGACGGTTTTGGCGGCTGGACCTGTCCCTTGCTGGCCAGGCCTCCTGCCACCAGGTGTCAGAGCAGCCCTGTAGGACGCTGCTGCAGCCCGGTCCAACCAGCAGGGACTGGGCTGTCCCTAGCACTGTCCCCAGCCCTGTCCACACCCCTGTATTTGGTGCTGTCCCTGCCCTGTCTTTCTCCCAAGCCCTGTTCCTGGCCCTGTCCCAGAGGGTGTTTGTGGGGCTGGGGGGATTTGCAGAACTGGGGGAGGGTTTGTGGGGCTGGGTTTGTGGTTGCAGGGACAGTGGGGGGTTTGCTGGGATGGGGGTTGGCAGGAATGAGAGGGGTTTGCTGGGGTACTTGGCCAGCAGAGGATGGCAGCGTGGGCTGTTGGGATTCATGTTTTCACTCCCCTCTTCCAGCTGGGGCTTTACAGTATTCTACGAAAACGAGAAGCACGAGAAGCAGCAATGGTGAGGGAATGCGACACGGGATACTAAACTTATCCCTGGGACAGACGGACACGTGGCAGCTCTCTGGAGCCTTTGCCATGGCAGGGGGAGATGAGGAATCATAGAAATCATGAAATCATTTGGATGGGAAGTGGCCTTGAGGATCATCCAGTTGCACCCTCCTGACATTGGCAGGGACATTATATGTGTGGAGACAGCCTGGCTGAGCGCTCACAGCCCCATACACATTCCCCCTGGGGCCTGTGGCTGTCCCCTTGAGTCCCCTGGGGCCTCGTGCAGAGCAGCAGCTGAGGTCTCTGGAGCAGGCAGGTGTCCCTGGAGTGGGCAGAGGGGGCACCCTGCTTGCCTCCACCACCTCCCCTGGCTGCTGACGCTGTTTCCACAGGTACCTGTGCTGTGACACCCAGGCCGATCTGCGGGAGTGGTTTGCCACCTTCCTCCAGGTGCAGGTAGGAGTGGGCCGCATGATCACTCCCTGTAAAAGTGGGGCACCCCGTGGGGGACAGTCCCAGAGGGATGCTTGGCCAGCAGAAACCCTTTGGGGTATCCAAGCGTCCCTAAACACCAGCACCCCAGGGCAAAAGAGAGCCCCTGGGGCGGATGAGTCTCCGGTCTCCATCACTGTCCCCTCTGTCTGCAGAATGGGGGTGCCCTGTGGCCCTCGGAGCGTCCCAAGATGCGGGTGGCACGGCCACAGCAGGATGCCAGGTTGGGTAACATCTCCCTCATCCCGCTGCGGGGCAATGAGAGCGAGATGAGGAACAGTGTGGCTGCTTTTGCTACTGACCCTCTAACTGTGAGTGACCTGGGGACACTGGATGGCACTCTGTGCGGGGCTGCATCCCTCCTGCATCACATGATGGGGGGGTCCTGGTCTCCAAACCTGGGTGGGGGATATGCTGGCTCCCATTCCTACTCCCATTACTTATGTACTCCATCATCTCCAGTGATGGATCTGGGGGGCTAGCTGATCCTTTGGGGGCTGGTGGGGTCTCCTGGGTCCAGGGGGGTCCCAAACCATGTGATGCAAAAAGAGGGGATGCTGCCATGCTCCTGATTTTTCCTCTAACAGGGGTGAGTTTTCTGTCCTGGTCACAGATCAGCTCCCCGTACTGCTGTCTTGTCTGTCTGCCAACAGCTGTCCTGCCCGGGGGCTGTCACCCATCAAGTGTCCCTCAGCCGTGCGGGTGCTGGTGCTGGACTCTTGCCCAGCCACGGGGCTGGTGGTGGGACAGAGATGATCCCACCACCTCCAAGCCAATCACTTGGGCCCTCGTTGCTGTTATAAACCAGGAGAGAGGGCTGTGCCGGGGGAATCCCCCACTGGCATCAGTTGGGCGTCGCCCAGTAGGTGCTCAGGGATGCCCCAAGGGCAGAGAGCAGCATCTTTGCTGCCCTGGAACCCCTGCACAGGCTCAGGTTTATAACGGAGGGCAGCGGGGAAGCCTCCAGGGGCTTTGCTGTGGGCTTTGCTTCACAGTGTGCTTGTGGTGGTGTGGTCTGGTACAGGGGACCAGCACACCAGGGCTCCCAGGGGACAGTGGGTGAGTGTCCCTTGCCACGGGGCCAGCATGGGAAGGGGTGCTGGGACTGCAGTGACCCTGGGGCGACTGTGGTTTCTCTTGCTGGGGGTTTTCCCTGTGTCCCCCTGGGTGCCATGCTGCCAGTGATGCCCAGACACGGAGGAGACTGAGGATGAAAAGTGATCTGTCTGCCCTTTGTCCCCAGCTTCTGCGGAACGTCTGAGATGGAAAACTGACACACCGGTGAGTTTCCCCCCTGCCTGCACCCCCTGTCCTGGCCTGGTGACAATGGGAGCCAATGGCTCTGTCTGCCCTATGGCTGTCCCGGCTTGGGGACATGGCACATGTCCCCAAAGGTGGAAAGGGGTTGGAAGTGCCTGCTCTGTCCCCTTCACTGAGACTTTGCTCTCCACTTGTGCCACAGGTTCATCTCCAAGTGGGGCAGCCCTCGGGGTCCTGTGCCAGCCCCACAGCCTGGCACCTGCCAGGGGTCCTGTTGCCTCCAGAGCCTCCACTGGGCCCTCTCACCTTCCACTGTGGGGACCACAGGCAGCCAGGAGGAGAGATGGCAGCGAGGCCACCACCCCCACCCCAGCAGAGCTGGGCTTGGGAGCCACTGCCAGACTGCCCACAGGATGTCAGCTCCCCGACTCCGTGCCCCAGCTGCCTTTGGCCACCACTTCTTTTTCCAGCTCCAGGAGGAAAAGCAGAGCCTGGCTGGGAGCTGCAGTTGAGGACTTTTAAGTTTCCTCTTCCATCCCCTATTTTTAAGTCTTTCTCCTCTAAAATGATAAGGCGGGTGGGAGCTGCCCTTCTTGTTGGATGCAGGACTAGCCCTTCCTGTGGGGTGCATGCCTGGCCCCAGGCACTGGCATCATCATACTCCCATCACTCCTGGGCAAGGGTCCCCTCTGTGCCAGGTAGGGCAGGGTGACAAGAGCCTGAGTATTCACCCAACACTGGGATGGGGGTGCCCCTGGTCTCTGTCCTCCATCTGTCAGGATGGGGATGGCAGGAGCAGCCCCTGCATCCCACTGCCTCCTCTTGACGATATTAAAGGTCTTAAGAAACGAAGTGGGAGTGTTCAGGTCTCTGCCAGCTGCACAGGGCAGGGGGCACCGGGAGCTGGCAACCTGGACATGCAGAGGGATGGTCCCAGGTGCACCTGCTGAGTGGTTGCCAGAGCATGGGTGCCACGGAGAAGGCAGTGAGCTGCCCTTTTGGGGACAGAGCAGTGGCACCCCAGTCCAACAGTCCTCTGCCAGGATTGCTGAGCCTTGCCAGTGCAGCCGGGATGCCGTGCCAGTGCCAGAGCTGGTGTCTGTGCTGGACTGCCACTGTAGGTCACCAGGACTCTGTGGGACCTAACAAGAAACGTGTGCAGGTGTGTTTCAGGGCCTGGGCGCCTGCAGTCTGAGGCACAGTGGGCATTTCAAAGCCAGAGGTTGGGAGCTGTCTCTTTGGATTGTGGTAGCCATGGGAACTCCTCCCCACAGCCCATGGCTGATGCTGTGTGCTGCTGCTGCCTGCCAGTGCCTGTGACCTTGGAACTTGCCATGGAAACCCTTTTAGCTTCATCTCACAGCCATCATGGTGGGGAACCTCCTTGGAGCCCAGGCTGAGTGGCAGAAGGTAGCTCGGACTCTGCTTTCCCTGGTTTCCAGGCACGTGGGGATACTACTCCCCACAAATGTGGGGGTGCAGGGGTGATGGGAGGCAGGGATGCTGGTCCCCAGGGATGGAGGGATGCAGGGGGCTGGGTGCAAGTGCAGGGCTGGGAGCATCACTCCGTGCTGAGCTGTCTGTGGCAGCCCAGCGTGGGGGTGTCCCACCGCCCCCTCCTCGTGCTGAGCCGCCGCAGGGGCTGGCGGTGAGTCATGCGTGGGAGCAGGAGGGCTGTCAATCACCTGCAGGCGCTGCCAGGGTGCAGGATGGTGGCAGCGGGGCTGGCAGTGTCACCTGCAGCCCTGGAAGGGGTGGAGGAGCCACCAGGAGGGAGACAGAGGGCAGGCACCTGTGTCCCCACCTCCCCCAGAAACTAGCACCCTGCAAGCCTCAACTAGACCAGCGTGTGGCTCAGGCCCCTCAGTGTTGTGGCAGGGTAAGGACCCAGGTGTTGGGAAGAGGGGGAGGGCCTCCACCACCCCTGGTTTCATGACCTCTCTCCCCTTCTGCTGTGCCAGGCTGCCCCATGTGGCTTCTACTGCCCAGGGCTCTGTGAGCTGGGAGTGGATGCCTGGCACCAAACCCCAGGGATGTGCCAAGAAATACC
>VXBQ01008985.1:41987-52508 GCA_013400175.1 Phainopepla nitens | reverse complement strand
TCCATCCATCCATCCATCCATCCATCCATCCATCCCTTTCTCCCTGCCTTCTTCCCCACCACCATTCTCTCAATCCACCCCCTCCTGTCTCTCTGGCCATGCAACTGTCCCTCTTGTCCTCCTTCCCTCTCTTTCACCGCTAGGACATCCAGCCCCTTCATCTTGCCTGCTCCAAGAGCTGAACAAACTCTTTGCAGCTCCCAACCAGCCAAGCTTCTAGCCAGGGCTGGGTCTGTCCTCCCTGCACCCCTCAACAGACCAGGGGCAGAGTGTGGGTGCAGCAGGGGGATGCTGGGGACCCTTCTGGATCCCATGAACATGAGGTTTGAGGTTCCCTTCATCTCTAGCCATGTTCTTTGGGGAAGGGATCAATAGGGAGCTGCTGGTGGCCCACTTGAGGGAATCTGGGAGTGGGCAGGAGGGATGCAGTGGTGGTGCTGGGAACCCCTGGATCCCATAAGCATGGGGTTCCCCTCACCTTCATCCTCTTTTCTGGGGGAAGAGATGGGCAGTGAGCTCCTGACAGCCCATCTGAGGGGTGACAGGCTGCAGTGATGACACTGGGGACCCCCTGCCCTGATGTCCTTGAGCCCAGCGAAGACAGGAGTGGCCAGGACACTCTGCAGCACCGCTGCTGCACTGAGCTGGTACAGCATTGCCCTGTGGAGAGGTGGATCCATCCAGGAGCCTGTCACTCCAGAGCAGGATGGATCGGGCCTCTCTCCAGCTCCACTATTCATAGTGCTGCGGAGGCGAGCGCCATGTGACACCCCACATCGGCAAGTGATTAATTGCAGAGACATTTACAAACAACTTAATAAACTGACATTGGTGGGGGTTGGGCATGGGAGGGTGTCTTCTGGCTTCTCCACAGCCATGGGCTGGGGCCTGGCTGAGACCCACAGCCCCTTCCTGGAGTGCCGGAGCCCTTGGCACTGTCCCTATCCTTGCCTGGGGTCTGGTGGTGGTGGGAGCAGCAGTGACCTTGTGTGCCAGACACAGAGATTAGTTGAATGCCAGGCTTGAGTCATGGTCACGGTGCCACCAAGGACAATTCTGCCTGCTCTGAGCGCTGCCTGCCCTGAGTGCTGCCATTCCTGGGTATCGTGTGCTGTGGTGGGGACACCCCACATTCACCATCCTCATCCCGTGTACCCTGAGGAGGAGCCAGGTGCTGCCTGGGCAGCCCAGCACCGTGCCACAATCATCCCATGACACCGGCGTGGATTGTCTTCAGGGGTTCTCCCCTGCACCCACAGCAGCTCAGCCCAGCACTCTGTGTCCTGCTGAGTGGCTCCTACCCCTGCACTCCCCTTCCCCCCTTAGTAATGAACTCAGCGGATTATCAGGTCCTGGGTTATTAAAGAGCAGCCACACTCCAGCAGACTTTAAACCAGTCATTATTTCATCAACAGCTCCATTAAACTGTCACTGGATTTTTCCAGCCTTTTTCCCATTATTTTTCCCTTCTCCTTGCCTCCTGCCTTTTCTCCCTCTATGCTTTTTTTTATCAGAGCGTGTGGCTGCCAACATACTCGGGATGCTCCCAAGGGGTTCACCACATCCCTTGGCTATCAGTTTACCCATCCAGAAAATGGGATCAGGCTGGGGAAGGATTTGAGGAAAGCTACCACTCCCCAAACTGACACAGGAACGCCCCTTCCCCCGCTCCATTCCACTTTCAGCCTGGCCCAGTGATGGAAAGGGGCTCTGGATGCTGGGGAAGGGAGAGAAGAGCCCATGGGAAGGTTTTAAAAGCAGAAAGTGAAGGAGTAGAGGAAAGGCCCAGCTGCTTGAAGCCTTTTATCCTTCACAGTGCTCTCCCTCCTCCCCCTGTTCTGTCCACTCCCACCTTCCTCCCTGGCAGCCACCCACTCACCAGTAAGCTTAATAAGAAAAATGAAGGAAGTTTAAATAGCTAGATAAATGTTGGGCTGGTATGGGGGGGGAGGAAAGGCTGCAAAGGAGGATCCCGTGGCATGGGGGATCTGCCTCTCCCAACTCCAGTGGGCTGCTGGCAGTGCCAGGGACTCAATGCCACATTGCAGGTGCTAGTTGTTGGGAGCTTGACATCTTGGGGGAGTGGAGAAGGTGTTTAGGAAGGGATGTTTGCCCCTGGCTTTGCATGGCCAGAGCTGGTCAAAGAGGCATGACTAAAGCACGATGGTGATGGGTAGCAGAGGTGAGAGCCAGACTGGGATTTTCCCTGTCAGGGGGACCTTCCCAGTGGACACAGGGACCAGCAGGCACAGCCAGCTGCCAACCCTCTTCCCAGCAGAGGCCAATGGTGTCATTGCATCCCAGAGCATATGGGTCTGGCACTGAAAAAGGATGCTCTGGCTGATGGCTGTTTATCCATCACTCTGGCTCTGGTGAGGAGCTGGGTTTGTCTTTCTCCATTAAGTAGATGTTAATTTGCATTTATTTAAAAATAACAGAGCTTTCAATCTCTTTGCTAACATCAGAGCAGCAGTGCTTCTGGGTTGTCAGCCCAGAGATATCTGTGGTGTGTCCCTGTGCAGGGCTGGGCACGGAGCCCAGCTAGGATCCCATGGGGCCAGGATCCCCAGGGAGATGTGTGCAATGTGGGACAGGCAGACACATAGAGCTGCTGAGCTGTCAGCATCCTGCCTGCTGTGTGTCTCCTGGGGGACAGCCCTGCTCCCCTCTGTGCTCCAAGACTTCTGGGGGTGGGGAGAAACAGGGGTGAGTTTTTCAGGGAGTGCTGGGGGGACTCAGTGTCCCCGTGGGCCGTAGAAGGGTCACAGAAGGGATCTGAAGCATCCCTGGAGCATCCTTCCCCAGGTAGAGGCTCAGAGCTGCTCCCTGAGCTACAGACAAGACCCCAGCGGGTTTTGCAGGTTAAGGCAGTGAAATCCCTATGGAATCAATCTTTTGATGCCCCGTGGCTTTATGACCACCGTGCTCCAAGCAGTGACATGGATGTGCCACATGTCCTGCAGGCTGGGCACCCATCCCCTACCCAGCCCTGCACCCAGAGGCACCAGACGTGGGTGCAGCTGCAGAGGAGCAGGCACAGCTCTGCCCATCCACTCATGGATGACATCCATCTCTGGTTCACCAGGACTCAAAAATCTCTGTTTGACCTTGTTCCACCCTCTGGGAGATTCCCAAGGAGCCCGTGTTGGGCTGTGACTCCCAGATGTGTGCATGAGCACCCCGTATGCTTTCACTGACAGGGCATGCCCGGGTCTGCAATTCCATGCATGACCATGCATCCAAACACGTGCTCAGGTGCACACACACGTGCATTCATCCCACCTAAATACGTACCCAGGTGAGTAGCAGCTCCATGGACATGTGGCCCTGAACCCCCTGAGCGATGTCACCCCACTTCCACGTGGGCTGCCCCTGAAATACCAATGAGCTTTGGCTTACTGAAGACAAGGGAGATGGCAAACCTCTGTCTTGAGTGTTTATGGAGGCCAGGCCTTGAATCAAAGGAAAAATAATAACGGAAAAATAACAAAAAAATTAAGAAACAAATGATAAAATAAAGAAAAAAAAAATCAAAGGGAAACAATGAAATAAGCAAAGGTAAACCTAGAAAAAATCCTTGAGACTTTATTTATAAAAAAAATACAGGGGGAAAAAAAGCTCTTTGAGGAGAATCACTTCAAATTGGCTATTTATCGGTGCAGCATCCCGCCGGGAGGTTTCCATGGCTACCTGGCAGCCAGCAGCCGGGGCGGCAGCATGCCAGCCCCATGTGCCTCGCCGCGTTTCCCCGCGGTGCCCCCGGCCACGAACCTTTGTGCTGCACCGGCGGCGCCTGATGCCGCCGGTGGTGAGCCAACACCAGCGTCCTCAACCCACCAGGAGGTGCTGCCCCTGACAGACAGATCCTGAGGACGGGTACCCACCCGGGGGGATGCCCAAGGGACTCGATGCTGGCATTGGAGGCACGGTGGGAAGGGGGTGTCCTTGCAGAGCCCCCTGTGCAGGTCGGGAGCAGAGCTGAGCCCCTATCTGGGAGGGAGAGATGCCTCAAGGCACTTCTGCTGCCTAGAGGAGCCCTGAGTTCCCCCTTTACCACTGGAAACCTCATTGCTGCTTCTCCCCACCCCAAGAAGCCCTGGAGCATGGTGGGGAGGGGGGCTGTCATCCAGAGGACATGCTGTCACCACCCCGGAGGAGCTGAGCCCTCTCCTTCCCGCTCACCTGCCGTGGTTTGAGGGAGGTGGTTGGGAAACCTTTGGGAAGAGTCGTTTGAAGCCTCGTGTTATCCCCTGGGGATGCTGCTGCTGGGTTTGGAGGGATAACGTGCGCGAGCTAGAGAGCTCCCAGGTCAGCACTCCCATGGATCCCTTCCATGACCCTGAAGGACCATCTCAAAGGCAGCCTCTCTCCATGGGACCCCCACCCCCCCTCCTGGGTGCACCCATGGGCCATGACAAGGGGACACTGATTGACCCTGACCCCTACTGAAGGTGCAGGGAAACTTCTTCTCATCTGCCCCAGAACTGTTTGGAAGGCAGAGCACTGGGACACCTCTTCCCAGGAACACGGAGCTCCATCCTAATCTTCCTGTGTCACCAAGGCTGCCTGGTTGCTGCCCTGTCCCCTGCCCCCACCTCATCTGCCACCCACCCTGGGGGCGTGGGAGTATTGGGTGCAGAGGAAAAGCTCCTCCACTCCTCATATGATCTCCAAAGCAGGGGTGGACCCCTGCCTCTGGATGATGGGAAGGGGGAAAAGGGGATTTGGGACTTCTGGGCTCAGTCTGCACCCCAATGCCACTCTGGGACTGGATGCCTCGATGTCCCCATGCCCTCTTCCACAGGCAGCAGTGTGAGAGCTAGGAAGGGCTCAGGGGTGGCAACAGGGATCTCCAAAGCCTTGAGCATCTTTGCAATGAGGAATCAATGGAGGGGGTCAGGTCTGTGTCCTTGGCATGGGGGAGGACTGTGGGAATGACACCTGGGCTGTGGCACCTGGTAGAGCCCTGGGAGCATCTTTATGACTCCTGACAGTTCCCAGTACCAGGGTCTGGCCCTGCAGCCCTGCTCAAATCCCTGTTTCCCACTGCCTGTGTGCTGAGTGTCCCCCCCCAGTACAGCCCAGGTATGGAAGCTGCCACCTGGAGGATCCCTGCCGCCGCAGGGATATTTTCCCATACTTTGGGCTTGGAGACTCATCATACCACGGAAGGACGGAAATATTTGAGGGGCAATGAAAAGTGAGGTGGGAAAGTGGGGGCAGAGTGTCCCCCCATGCCCCTTGGTGTCCACAAGCACCTCATTCCCCTGGCTCAGCCCTGGGGAAGGTCACCCGCGTGATGTCCTGAGTGCGATAGCGCCGGCGGGTCCCTGTCCCCTCTCGCACCCAGCTGACAGATGTGACCAGGCAGGGGACACTGGCAGAGGCTGGAGGGCAGGTCCAGTGGCAAGTGCTGGATGGGGCTGCAGGAGCTGGCACCAGCCGCCCTCCCGCTGCCCTGTCAATCCAGGGGCCTGCAGGCTGAGCGAGCTCTGGGTGGGGGGGCTCTGGGCTGGGGGGGCTGCTGAGAGCAGCTTTGATGGTGTGAAACAACCCCGGAGAAGGTGGCTGATTCAGATCTCTTCCTTTTCCTCCTGCCTTTCCAATTCCCTTTTCCCTTCCCCTTCCTCTTTTCTCTTCCTCTTTCCTCTTCCCCTTTCCCTTCCCCCTCTCCCATTCATTGTCTTTCCCCTTCTTTGTCTTTTTCCCCCCTTCTCCCTTCTCTTTCCCTGTTTTCCTTTCACCATCCTTCCTTTTCTTCTTCTTTCCCCTTCCCTCTCCAAATCCCATTTCCAAAGCCAAGGAAAGCCCTTGCCTCCTCAAGCCCCTTCCTGTGATGTTTAGAAGCTCCATCCCAGCTCCAGCACCTTCCTAGCCAGCAGCACTGAACCTGGATGCCTCCAGCATGGGATGGGCTGGCACTGGTGACAGCATTGCCCCAGTGTGGGGTGTGGGATGTAGTGGATATGTTGCACCCCAACAGGTCCTGAAGAGCTCCCTGGGATACCCATCCCCATCCCAAAACACACATGGGGTGTTTCTCCCTGTTCTGCCCCCATCACGAGTGAGCTGTTGGATTTGTGGACATAGGGAATAATTTTCTGGTTCACTGTGAATTTATTTCCCTTTTTTTTTTTCATTGAGAACATCTTGTACCGACATTGCAATAAAAACAAGCCTCCAGGTTCCTCTGTGTGTTTTTTTATGTTCTTTATCTGTTCTCAGGATAAATGTCAATGGAACTTGAAAAGCTTTTCTCTGTTTTGCTGTTTTTTCCCTCCCAGAAAGACTCCTAAGGTTTGTGAGGGAAAATGGTGGAAAAATCAGGGAAAAAAATCCTCCAAACTTGCTGAAATTGAACTTTCTCATGGATATGTTTATGTACATGGCAGGACCAGGAGGGATTAAACAGATATGTAGATGTGGCTCTTGTGGATGTGTTTTAGTGGTGGGCTTGGAAGTGGTGGGGAACTGTGGGACTTGGTGGTCTTTGAGGGCTTTTCCAACCTCAATGATTCTGTGATTCCATGATTCAAAGCAGGAAAGTGTACCATGGCTCAGACCATCCCAGGAAGCTGGACTGGGTGTCTTCAGAGGAAGAAAAGTATCTCCCTGCACGCACAGCAAGAGAGCTCACAGCTCTGAGTGTGATGCAGAGCCCATTTGTAGGGAAAGTATTCAAGGAGCAAATTGCTTTGTATCAGCAAATACATCTCCATTAGCACTGGAATTGGTATCCTGCACAATGCGTGCTCGAGGACAAAGCCTGGCTATTCAGAGCTCGCAGAATTCAATCCTGTTGCTGAGGAGTATCAGCAGAAAGCAAAGCAAGGCTCGTTTCGTATTCACGCCACAAATAGCGGTATGAGACCGCGGGGATGGAACACTGCCTATGGAACACTTCGCTTTCCCAGCAGAAAATAGACATGCAGCCCATGTCGGGGCCCAGCGCAGGATCCCCAGCAGCTCCAGCAAAGAGAAACAAGAGAGATTTGCAGGAAACGTTGAGTCAGGACTTCTGACTGTTGCCATAACTCCCAGAACCCTCTCCCTCCAGCCAGGAGGTCAGGCTAAGGTGCCCCCATCAGATGCACCTGGAGAAAGTTTCTTGGAGGAAACTTTCCGGCTTTGTAGCGGGAGACTGGACCAGGAAAGGCCATGCTCTGTAGCACCCCTGCTAGACAGGCAACATCACATGGAGGGGACAGGCCACTGCAGCCAGCACGCCCTCCACCAGCCTCACTCCTCCTACTCCCCACAGGGTGGAGGGGGCTGCCCAGAAATGCCCACCCGGCGATGCCCATCCAGCAATACCCACACAGCAAAGCCCACCCAGAAATGCGTCATGTGCTTCTAAGTGAGAGCCACCAGGCATTTATCTGAAAAAAAAACAAAAAACAAAAACCCACCAAAATCAACCTCAAACTGAGCATTTTTAAAGAAACGCACCAACACATTCCAGGAGCAGTAGAAGCATTCCATCAGGCTTTTTCCGATTCTCAGCCACTGTGATACTCCTGGGGCTTCACACAGCGCTGCCGTTTGCAAAAGTACTCTAAGAAGTTTCTTGGACACCGGGCAGGGTTTTTTCTTGAGGAGAAAATAGTACAGAGGGATGTGGAGCTGTGAAAAACATGTCTCTTAGATACCAGGAATGACATTTGGAGAGGGGAATAAGAATGGAGAGAGCTAGACGTCGCACCAGCCACATGGAAGGAGTCCCAGGGCGTTTGGAGCAGGTGGGATGGTGGGGATACATGTGGATGTGGCACTTGGGTCCACAGTGCAGTGGAGAGCCTTGCAGTGGTGGGGAAATGGTTGGACTTGATGGTCTCAGAGGGCTTTTCCCACACAAATTCAGTGATTCCATGGCAATATGCAGACCTGACGGTCCTTGCCTGGCATCTGGAGATGGATGGTTCTTTCTGGTGGTCATTGCACCCAAATCTGCTCAGATCTCAGCTGCTTCTGTCTGGGGACCACTGCAAGAACAAAAAACCATCTCTTGGGAGTAAGAGAGGCTGAGATAAACAAGCATGGGAACCAGCTTTTCTGGAAAGGAAAGGACTCCTTGCAGATGTCTTCACGCCAAGATGACGGGGGCAGCCATCCTTACTCCCACCATCCACCACTGCCACTGCAGAGTGTAGGGACCAGCTTGGCCACCAGCCACTTTGGGGGAGAAGATGAAAGAGCACTGGAATGGCTCCCAGTCCTCAGGGCATCCCCTGGTGCCCCAGAGCACGTTCTCTCCCCAAAGGAATGCAGGATATGCGCTCAGCCAGCTGATGAAGACCTAAGTCATTAAACCTGAGACTCAGGGTGGAAATAGAAATTAGATTGAAGTGATGGTCCTTAAAGTAATCTCAAATTAGTCCTAGCTCTACTCTCAACTCTTGGGGGAAAATTTGGGCAAGTAATTGGAGGTCTGGGCCTCAGTTTCCCCTTGCAAATGACAAAGGCAGAGGATCTTGTGTAACTGATCCAATCCACTGCCTATATCTGTAGACCATGGGAATATTAATCCTGGTGAATTTGACAGGAACAGATGTGATTTGAGTGCTAATCCCTCAATATCTATTGCTGCTCTGAATGTCCCAGCTGGTGGATTCACAATGGAGCAGGGGAGCAGCAGTCCATCCACGGTGACTTTAAAGCACATTCCTCATGCCAGCCTCATGAAATCCAACAAGGTTAAGTGCAAGGTCTTGCCCCTGGGCCGGGGTATTCCCAAGCACAAACGCAGAATGGGTGGAGAATGGATTGAGAGCAGCCCTGGGGAGAAGGACTTGAGGGTGTTGATGGATGGAAAGCTTGACAGCCCATGTGCACTGACAGCCCAGATGCCCCCTGTGTCCTGGGCTGATCCCCAGGAGGGTGGGGAGCAGGTTCTTCTGCTCTGGTGAGATCTCTCCTGCAGAGCTGCTTCCAGCTCTGGGGCCCCAGTGTCAAAAGGACATGAAGCTGCTGGAGGGAGGCCAGAGGAGGCCGTGGAGATGCTCTGAGGACTGGAACACATCTGCTATGGGCATCCCTCCTATGGCTGAGAGAGTTGGGAGTGTTAAGCCTGAAGAACAGAGGGCTCATTAGAATCATTAGAGCCTCTTCCATTGCCTAAAGGAGCTCCAAGAGAGTTGGAGAGGGACATTGGACAATGGCCTGGAGTGACAGGACAACAAAGAATGGCTTTAGTCTGACAGACAGCAGGCTTAGATAGGATACTGGGAAGAAATTCTTGGCTATGAGGGTGGTGAGACCTTGGCACAGGTTGCCCATAAAAGTGGTGGCTGCACCATCCCTGGAACCATTCAAGGCCAGACTGGATGGGGCTTGGAGAAACTTAGTCTAGTGGAAAATGTCCCTGCCCATGGCAGCAGAGTGGAACTGGAGAAGCTTCAAATGTCCCTTCCAACCCAAACTATTCTGTGGTCCTATGATCCTGAGTCAAGACCTTAATCAGCTGGATGATCTCCTTGCAGTCTTTGTCCAGAACCTGGTCTGTAGGAGCTTCACCTTTTGTCTCTAGAGCTTGCACTGGAAGAAGTTGAAAGGCTTAAATATCTTTGAAAGCTCAGGTTGCTGTTGCTCCTTGTTTTGCTCCTCTGACCCAAATTCAGTGTGAGGGTGTCCTTCCCCAGGGTCCCTCTTGGGAGTTTAGCTCCCATGCATCGGGTCTTTGGCTGGAGAGCACAGGCAGCGCTGGCACTGCAGCAACTTCTACACTTCTCCAGCCGCTCTCTGACACTGTCCCACCCTGCTGACAGCTCACACTGCCAGACCCCAGCCCGTGGGGCCCAGGACAGGAGATCAGCAGGTTCAAGCTGGGGACCTCCCATGTGGCTTGGACTGTTTACAGGATGTCCACTCTCTGGCAGCACCAATACTGTTTGTGGGCCAATACTGTCCAATATGATAGAATCACAGGACCGTGATTTGGAAAAGCCCTCTGAGACAGTCACTGCGTCCAACCATTTCCCAGCACTGCCAAGCCCACCACTAAACCACGTCCCCAAGCGTCACATTTAGGTGGCTTTTAAATCCCCCCAGGCATGGTGCCTGCAGTGCTTGACAACCGTATGGGGAGGAAATTGTCCCTTACACCAAATCCAAACCTTTCCTGAAAAACTTGAGGCCATTTCCTCTTACGGAAGAGGAAATATATTGCTCAGTGCAGCTCAACACCCTTAGGAAAGCAACCTGTCTGTGGATCGAGTGTTACGTAGCTCAGTACCCCTGGGACAGGAACCTGCGGGACCAGTGCTGCTCGGTACCCCCGGGACAGGGACGGGCGGGAACAGTGTGTGAACTGTGTGCTGTCGATGCCACCGCGGCAGTAGCAGCTCACGGCAGACGGGGCTTGCGGTCCCAGCAGGGCCAGAGGCGCCGGGCGGGACGGCTGCCCCCGCGGGGAGAGCGGGGAGGGCAGGGCCCGCGGACAATCTCCAGACAAAGGCAGCTGCTCCCCGGCGCGGCGCGGCGTTGCGGGCGAGGCCGGGCGCGGCCCGCGGTGGGCGGCGGCGG
>VXBQ01008985.1:23897-41953 GCA_013400175.1 Phainopepla nitens | reverse complement strand
AGCCGGCACCGAGAATCGGGCGCGGCGGCGGCGGGGCTGGGAGGGCTGCCGAAGCATGCGGAGCCATGGGCCAGGGCTGCGGACACTCCATCCTCTGCCGGAGCCAGCCGTATCAGGCGGCCGCATCTGACATGTGAGTTCCCTCCCGCCGGCACCGGGGATGGGGGACCACGCCGAGAGGGAGGGATGCTCTGGGAGTGATGCTGGGAAAAGGAGCGAAGGAGACGTCAGGGACGCAGGAAAAAGTTCCTCCTGCCTGACAGCTGTCAGGGAGGGGATGGCAGGGAAATGACAAGAGGCTGCGACCCCTCCCTGTTCCCCACTTGCGACCTATGTTAGCCCTGGGGCAGGTCATCACTGGTGTTTCTGTGCCGGAGGGTTGGTGTGAACTGAATCTCCCTGTTTCCCCATCACCCTCATCCCATAATGAAGGGTGGGAGTCTCCTGGCCCAGTGGTGGGCTGCAGGGGGGCCCGGGTGACTTTGTGAAATTCAGGTCAGGCCTCTGAATCGTGGTTTCAGCAGCTTCACACAGGGCAAGAGAAGGCACCCCCTGCACGCCCACCCACTCACCAAACAGATTTGGGGGTCCTGGTGTCGCAGTGCCTGCCTGTATATGGCGAGGTGGGAACGGGGCTCCAGGGGTCGTGGTGGTCTCATGCTGCATCAGACACAAGGGGCTTTGTGTGAGAGCGTGGGTGACCTTGCTGAGGGATGACAGTGCTCCCTGGAAGCAGGGAAGGGTGATGCTCTGAAGAACCCACGTGGGAAGAGGGGTTGAGCTGGCTAACGGGAAGCTTGCAGTGTCTCAATTGCCGTTGCCCACGGGCTTGGCGGGCGCTGGCGGAGACCCTTGTCCCTGTGCACACGCATGTGCAGTGCTCTCGAGGCTCCACGGCTGCTGGGGAGCAGGCTGTGCACAGACAGTTCACAGTACGTGGGTGCTCTGGCTCCTGGGTACCAACAGACCTGGGGTGCTCCCAATCCCTTCTCCCCTACTCTGGTGGGAGCAGATCCCGCATTGCCAGAGGGTGATCTGAACCACTGGAAAGAGATACAGGTCTGAGGCAGAAAGGAGGGAGGATTCTCAGTGTGTGGATTCCTTTGTCTGACAGTGCCAGCTCCACATGCTCAGGCTCTGGCTGAACTGCCTGGCTCAGCTCAGCCCACACCAGGAGCACCAGAACCAGGAGGCACATTGCTGCGCTGGGATGTGCCCAGGAGCAGCCTCGGGTCTCCTGGAGCAGGTGCTTTAGGTGATGACAGGATACTGGGGCGCAGGGAAGCTTCCATCCACTCCCGCCCCAGCGCTACACATTTCCCTGACTGGATTTTCGCACCTTCATGAGTTGACCTTCGGGTGAGAACTTTGTCCCTCTCTGCAGAAAATACCCTCCAGCATTTCTCCTGCCTACATGCAATGTGTGGCTTGGATCTGTCTTCTCAAGGCCCCAGTAGGTGCTGATCCTCCTACGCTTCCGTGGGTGCTGGGTCTGTCTCTGCAGGCAACATCCTTCCCTCGGCTCTCCTGGCTCACTCCCTGGTGCTGTGTGTGCTTTGTTCCCTGCAGAGCTCCTTCCCTGCTGCTGCCTGAACACGTGCACATATCCTCTTCTTTAAGCAAAGCACACAAAGGTCTTGAAATGCCATGCGATCCCCATGTTCCCTCCTGCCTCTGCTGCTGTTTAAAGGTTTTTTAAAAAAGTAGATGACAGAAAAGCTTGACGTAGCTGGGTAGGCTGTGCCCCTCAAGCTGCCCCCGGCAGGTGAGGTAGGAATGGTGAGTCCAGCTGCTTTCCCCTTTTACCCAGGATATGTCCTTCACAGATATTTGTCCCTGTTCCTGTAAACCCCAAGGGTTATATAGAGGTGGAAAAGCTCCCCAAGAGTCGTCAGAGGATGATGCCCTCGGCCCTGCAGTGCTCCCCGGAGGGGTTGCAGCGCTGAGGTTAGCGCTGTGGGGAGGGGTGCTGCCTGCTCCCTGCCTCCGCTCCAGCCCTGCGGTGTTCGATGCCGGCTGGCAGCGCTGCGTGAGGCTGGGATCCAGAGGTGGCCCAGCTCTCTCATGTGCGTGGTGCATTTTTGGCAAGGCGATGCAGGTGCAGCGTTATCCAGGTCACGTTTTAACCCATTTCCTCTTTTCCCCTACCAGGAAGTGTGTTCCCGGGTGGGTGGACGCTGACCTGGTTAGAGGTGGGTGGGGTGTCAGGGTGCCTGGAGCTGCTGCTGTCACAGCATCTGACAGCAGCCGGGGCTGGGGAAGAAGCTACTGAGCTCTGCGGGTGGAAAACACAGCGGAGGAGATGCAGCTCGGAGCATCCCTGCGGGAAGGATCCAGCTCGGCAGAGGCTGGGAGGGGTCAGGGCTTCCTTCAGGGCACAACACTGTCTGGGATGCAGGGGGCATGAGCTGGGCTCAGCTGCCCTTTGGAAGCCTTGGAGCACCTGCAAAGGTGAGGGCAGGCTGTCAAACGCCCTGGAGAACCCCGGGGACGGTTCATGGTTATTGCTAGTCCTCAGCTGCACGTGTAAAATGCCATGGAAAATACCCGCTCCGTCACTCCATTGTCCTCTCAGTCTGGCCAGGATGGCTCTGCTCCCTCCCAGGCACTCGCTTGCCAGGCTCAGGGGTTCAGTGTAATGAGGCTAACCTGATTCCCCATTGTTGGGGTTCTTAGGTGATGTTCTCTGAGTTTTTCAAAGCCTCAGGCTCTTCCTGCCCTTGTAACTGGGGCTCTTCAGGATCACCCACCTGCCTGGGCACCCAGCCCTGGGGCCTGGAGGTGCCTGGCAGGGAAAATAGAGGGGAAATTCCTGTTGCAAGCTTCCTGCATTCTGCGTATGCCAGGATCTTCCCAGCACCTGTCCATGGGAGGTCTCCAGGATGAGCGAGAAATTTCCCCTCTGTCACCCGGGGCACCTCCCTGAGCATCTTCAGCTTCAGAATAGCCAGTTGTTTGGAAGTGTTGGGAATTGGGCCAGATTCTGGCTCTGTTAGTGAGGATCCTCGCCAGGTGTGCCCTGGCCATCATCTCAGAGCCCTGCACATCCCCTGTGAGCTGTGCCGCTTTGGGGGCTCTGGAGGGCTAAGCATCCATCTAGGATCCAATACAGGATTCCCCGGGGGCAACGGTGGATGCAGCAGCAGTTTCCGAGAATCCCTCTTTCCTCCTGCTCCCCTCTGACCTTGGTCCTTGCTTTTGCTTTTGTCTCATTCCCAGCTCCCACGTGGCTCAGCGGGAGCTGTGCTGGACTGCGGACAGAAATGCCAGCAGGGCCCAGAGCTGCCTGGGACTTTGTGCCTGTCCAGCTTCCTCCTGTCCTCCTTAATGGATGGGCCTGTCTGGAGGGGGGAGCGAGTTGGATGGCGAGTGTTGGGAGACGCTTTGTTTGCTACCATGGCTCCATCTGCACAGCAGCAGCCCCGGGGTCAGGCAGTGGAGAGGCTACTGAGTATGGGCAACAGGCAGCCTGGAGCTCGAGGTGTCAGGGGTGGGTGGGGGTCTCACCTGCCTTGCAGCAATGGCAAGGATTTGATGTTTGAGGGGTTGGAGCCCGAGTTGCAGGATGACTGGTTTGGGTCGGAAGGAACCTTAAAGCCCATCCAGTTCCTATGTCACCTTCCACTACACCAGCTTGTTCCTCATCCAATCTGGCATTGTAGGACGGTCTGCAAAGGTGTAGGAAGGTGTTTGGAAACAGCTCGTAGGAAGCTGTCCCCAAACCTTGTCATCCACACAGCATCCCCAGGGAATGGACCAGTATGGCAGCCTATGAGACTTGCTGAGTGTCGGCTCAGAAATGTCCCTGAGGCTGGTTATTTGGCAGCAGCAGCCCTTGGTCAGGTCCTGTCCCCAATCCTACTCCCAGTACTAAATCCTGCTCCTGGACCCACGTTCTGGCCCTGCCTGCATCACTGGTGTGTGGAGCCAGAGGGAAGGAAGGGCATGGGAGAATCTTGGGTGGGTTCAAGCCTTCTGAGCCTTTGTCAGTTTGTATTTTCTGTGATAAATCAAATAGAACAAAGAGAGGGATTTGGAAGTGGGATGGGGTGCATTTCCCACTGAAAATATTAGACCCTGACTTTTTTGGCTGGGGCTGGCTTAGGGCTTAGCCTGAGCATTGTGGCCATCAAGGACAGCCTCGCTATGTGTTTCAGCATCCCCAAATCCCTCTGCTTTCCACCCAAGGAGGGAAAAGCAGACAGCAGCTGCCGGTGCAGCTCTGGGACAAAGTGCTGACTTAGCCAGAAGCCTCCCCTGGCTCCCAGTTGCTTCCCAGCCCCTTTCCAGGCTGTTAGTAACATGCACATTTTAGCTGGGTGACTCAGAAGACAGTGAGAAGATATTTATAAGGAGCATTTTAAAGGCAGAGACTGGTGGAGGGTTTTCTTCCCCCTTCTCTTCTCTTGAGCTGGTGCCAGCTGAATGAGGCTGTGCTTTGCTTGGCTGTGGAGTGAGGTCTGGAGGGTGACCTGTCCATGTCCCATGAGGTTCAGTGTCTGCTTGCTATGCCATGAGGATGCTGATGCTCCAGAGAAAACCTCCATGCAAACCCCTCGTTGTTGACAGGCACGCTTAATCTCACCCCATTGCAGCAGAGCCCTAATGCTACTGCCTGTGAGGGCAAAAGCAGGCAGGGCAGCCAGAATTTGGGAATACAGGGATTTGCAGCCCCTGCTGGTCTGATGATCCCAAGCCTGGCTCTGAGGCATGGAGCCCTGCCAAGCGGTGGCATCGATCAGCCTGGTGAGGATGTTGCTGCTTGGTGGTGACGCTCCGGGACATCCGTGCAGCTTCTTGGTGGTTTGGGGTTTATCCTCACACCACAGCTGCCCTGTGTACTTACTCCTGCAGCGAGGATGTCTCCACAGCCCTGTCCTCGAGGCAGTACTTGGCTTGAGCCTGGCTGGAAGGCCACAAGCTGTGGGTGTTACTGTGTTTTCCCTCGGTCTCCCCAAACCCAGGTCTTTCCCCATGTTTTTCACCGGTGTGATCACAGACAGGTGGATGGCAGCATCCTTCCTGCATGGAAAAAGCAGGTGGAAGCCATGAAGGCCTTAAGTAAGAAACTGGGGTCAAGGAAGGTTGTGCAAGTGATGGGGAACAGTGCCAGTGCCAGAGTCCCTAATCTCCTGACTCAAGCAGGGTGCTGGCAATTTTCAAGAATTTGGTTGTTGTCACCTGCTTGAGCCAGGAATTCCTGCAATGGGATGGAACTCCTGCGGATGCTGAGAGGAGGGTTTTGGACCCTGAGCATGAACATCTTCGGGAGCTGCAGGATGTGGGGACCCCCTTGGTGCTTCTGCAGCACCTCAGGGATAGAGCTTGGCCTCTCTTTGGCTGCTGAGGGGCTGGAGCTCAGCCTGAGGTTAGGATTAGGGTCAGGGTCAGGGCTAACGTTAGAGGTTGATCTAAGATTAGGGTTAGAGTTAGGGTCAGAGCTAGTGCTAAAGTTGGACTAAATTTAGGTCTGGGTTTAGGGCTATGATCAAGTTTAGGGCCAGTGTTTGGGTTCGAGATAGGTTTAAGGTTAAGGCTAAAGCTAAGTTTAGCTTTATGGTTAGATCTAGGGCTCAGATAAAAGATTTAGGTTCAGGTTAGATCTAAGAGTAGTGTTAGAGCTTGGGTTAAGTCTTGGGCTGGCGTTAGGTCTATGGCTGAGTTTAGGGCTCAGGTTACTATTAGGAGTAGTACTAATTTTAGGTTTATGCTTAGGTTTAGATTTAAGCTTAGCTTTAGGGTTATTGTTAGCCTAGGATTAGATTTAGGGCCAGGGTCAGAACTACGCTGCAGGTTAGTGTTACCACCCATGTTAGAACTAGATTTAAGGCTTAGTTTAGTGTTAGGGTTATAGTTAGGTTTAGATTTAGAGCTAGGCTGGGTCTAAGTTTAGGGTTAGAGCTATGGCTAGGTGTAGGTTTATGGTTAGGTCTATGACTAACGTTAGGGTTAGTGCTAGACTAGACTTGGTGTTGGGTCTGCCAGGACAAAGGCATGCAGTGCTCCATTCTCCCTCAGCAGAATACGCTCCATTTTCCCCATCAGCACACCTTGGGGCCTTCCCATCCACATTTTTCCCCATTTGGCTGAGCCAGAGGCTCTCTGGGACCTGTCCTGTGGTTTGGTTTTGACTTGCACCTGTCCTGGCCTCACTGGGGAGTGGGACAGATGCTGAGTCAGCAACACTGCTGGATGAAACCCCCAAAACTGGAGTGTTTTGCTAAAGCCCAAGTGAGGAAAAACAGCGCTGGCTGTGGACAAAGCATATCCTGAGGCATGAGAAGCGTCCACGTGGAAATGCCAGCCAAACTGCTGAGGGCCAAGCATTCCCTAAAATCAGCCCAAAGGCATGGAGGTGACTCTTGGGTGCTGGTTTCCTTTGCTCAGACCCGAGATGCAGGTGGATGCAGCAGCAGGGCTGGGTGAGCTCTTGCTCCAGGAGGTGCCACAGGAAACAAGTTGCTCACGGTGGGAGCTGGGGATGATGAACCCCGCAAGGCTCAGGAAGAGGTTGAGGGGGCCTGCTGTTGGGTCTGACTGTCTCCAGGGAAATTACACTCCTTGGAACGGCCGTGGGTCCCTGTCAGGCACCTGTGGCTGATCCTGCACCTGCCACATCAACAGGACACACCTGGAACTGCTCGGGGTAGGATTCCTGCTGTGTTGTGCCATGCTGCGGAGGGGCCACCAGTGCCACGTGGTTTGGGAAGCCAGAGGTCAGGGTCAGGTCCTTGGGACTCCCCACATCCAGTCGTGACCATCGCTTCAAGGGGACGAAGCAGCCTGTCCCACTGTGCTGCTGCTGTGGGAATGCAGGGGTGGAAAGAAGGTGTCGTTCCCCCAGGAGCGGCGTGGGAGCTGGCTCCCGGGGTGTGTGGGTGTGCTGTTGTGGTGAAGGTGGAGGGCTCTGCGAAGGCGGGGGCTTGGTGCTGTTGGAGAAGCCCCTCTCCCCCGCCGCGCGGGCAGGGACAGGGACAGGGACAGGGAGAGGGACAGCCGGTCCGTGGGCTGGCGAGAAGCGCAGAGTCAGGCACGGTGCGCGTTGCCGTGCACGGAGCCTGGAGGGAGCTCCGTGTGCCAGCTGAGAGTGCGGAGAGCTGTAGTGTGGGCAGGGAGACCCCAGTTATGTCCCCCAGTCCCCTCCCTCCTGCAGGCACGGCAGGGAACCACCGTGCTCCCATGGTGCCAGGGACCATGGTGACACTCTGGGAACCCTGTTTGCATCCTTACCCGTGCAGCTCGGTTGGATCCCGGCTCCTGAACCAGCCCTGTCATGGGGACTGTGGCACTGGGAAGAGGACGAGGCTGGGGACCCTTTTCAGGTGGCACCTGGCTGCCAGCTGTCCTGCCAGTGCTCTGTCCAGGCACAGTGTGGCAGGGAAGCTGGAGCCAGCAGTTGAACCACAGAAAAGCCATTAATTAATGGAAAGCATGATTGAGGATTAAAAGCCTGACATGCTCCGGCACCGGTCCCAGTACCAGTGGGATCTTGGCTGTGCCAGGGACCAACACAGAAAGATGCACCAGGGGAGATTTAGTCCGGATATTAGGGAAAATTCCTTTCCTGAAAGGATGCAGCACAGGCTGCCCAGAGCAGTGGTGGAGTCCCCGTCCCTGGAGGGATTTAAAAGTTCTGTGGGTGTGGCACTTGGGGACATGGGTTAGTGGTGGGCTTGGCCGTGCTGGGGGAACAGTTGGACTTGATGGTCTCAGAGAGCTCTTCCAACCTCAACAATTCTGTTTCCATATTCCATGTGGCATCTCCCAGGGCTGAGCTGCATCTCTCCCCCAGTATCCACCAGCCCCGCCACTGGCAGTTCAATCCCCATCCCCAGTTGCCTTCTCCCCTCCTCTCAGGGAAAGCTGAGGCTTCAGAAGTTAAAAGCTCAACTCAGCTCTGGGAAATGGGTTGAAAGTGTCAGACAGACAGAGCCACTCTCGCCCAGATGAGCCTCCAAGGCAGGAGTGGCTTTGAGCTGTGTCCTCCCTTGTCCCTCCACGGATAGTCCCCACTCTCTGCACTAACTCTGGCTCATGGGAATATTTGGATTATTTGGGAAGAAGTCCTGGCCCAGTGAGTGGCTCTCAGTTGTGCCATGTTCACAGATGGAGGATCCAGTTAGAAATCTGTGGTGTTGACTGGGAGACGATCCCTGCTCCTGAGGAGCTGTGGTTTGTGGAAAGCATGGGGCATGGAAAGCACAGGCAGGATCCTGGCTCCTGCTCTATTACCACTATTTTTATGGGAAGAAAAGGCTGGAAAGGAAAAAAAAATCGAAGGGTACATGATGAACATGTGCTGAACCACCATCAACAGCAGCTTTTTTTGCCCCCTCTAGTTATCAATTAAGTGGACTAATTGAAAGATGAGTTGGCAGCATCTGTAGTGTTGCATTTATCCAAGGATAATTCCCCAGGGATTCAGGGTAACCATGTGTTTTCTCTCTCACCTTGCTATGCTCCTGCCTGGTTTGGCTCCCTTGGGGTGCTGGTGGCTTTGCTTGGAGATCCCCATGGTGGTGGGATTTGCAAAGATGCCATGCAGCAGGAATGAAGATTTGCAGGGCTGCCATGCAGTAGGGACAGGGATTTGCAGCCTTGCAGGGCTGCCAGGCTTTCCAGCCCTATCACTGAGACCAGCTGCATTCCTGTGGCTCCTGGCAGCCTCAGGGATTTGCAGGGATGCTGTGGAGTGGGGATGGGGATTTGCAGGGGTGCTGTACAGCAGGAATGGGATTTACAGGAATGCCTATAGCAGGGATTTGCAGGGCTGCCATTCAATGTGGACAGAGATTCGCAGCCTTGCAGGGCTGCCAGGCTTTCCAGCCCCATCACCAGGGCCAGCTGCATTCCTGTGGCTCTTGGCAGCCCTGAAGCTGCTCTCCCAGCCTGGCAGTGGGGGCAGCTGCTTGCACAGGACCTGATGCTCCAGGGCGGAGCACCCGGAGCAGGGTGTTTGCCAAGCAAACAGGGCTCAGCCTTCTGCAGCCGGATCAACAGCCTCCACACATTTGCTCAGCAAATAAATGCCACCCGGCAAAGCTTTGGTGCCACCGGCCCCCTTCCTGCCATGTCCCTGCCAGCTGCTCCCTCGCTGCCCAGCCTCCTGCAGCACCTGCCCGTTGTTATGCCGGTCTGGAATTGTGCAGAGCCCACGATGGCTTCAAATTAAACATGGCAGCTCGGCAGCCTTCCCTGCCTTTCTTGCCTGTAGGAGCCAGGGTGTTGCTGAACCGCGTGTGCCCGTGCCGGGGTCTGTTCTGTGGATGTACAGGGTGAAATCCAGTGAAATGTTTTTTGCTCTGGATTGGGCTGTTGCAGGAATTTTTCGTCGCTGCTGGAGGCTGGGGAAGATGGAAGCTGCGTTGGCAGGTGTTGGTCTGGGAGGCTGGCTGCTCTGGTGATGGAGGAAAGGTGTCTGGGTGTGTGGGGGTCCTGGAGCGCCACGCCAGAGCACTGTGCCCTGCCATTGCTGCTTCCCTTGCTCTAGGCTCTCCTGTGCCCCTCCTCTGCCCCAGACCATGTTCCCTCTGGGGTCCTTATCCCCCCATAACACACAGCCCACAAGGAGGGGTCTTTTGAGGTGGAGACAGATGCCACCTCTCCTCTTCCCTTTGCCTGGAGACTGTGGGATGTGATCCCAGCCATTTCACAGGCTGGTTGGCTGCTGCTCCAGCTGTCACCTTTCTCTGCTTCCCGTTTATTTTCCCCTCACAGATACACTCTTTAGCTCCTGCCACCTGCAGAACTGGAAAAACCCCCTTTGCCCAGGCACTGTTGTCCACCTCAGGGACCCATTTTCTTCCTGTTCCCTCATCCCTGAGGTGCTGGAGGCATATTCTTCTTTTTTACCTTCGCTCCCAGAGCAGCAGACTGCGGCTTCATCAGGATGTGACTGTGGGTGCTGAGCATCCCATCTCGCTGCACCATCCCTGGCAGAGTGGACAGGCACTGGGATCACCACTGTCACCCCACGGGGACACTGCTGCTTGCCCTGCCACAGAGCTCTCTGGCACTGAGGCCAAGCCACCCTCCAGCCTTCCAGCCTCTCTAAAGTCACCAGAGTCACTTGTGCACTTATAGGCCACTAAGTGCTGTAATTACAGATATGCTTTAATTAACATAATTGCGTTTCTACACAAATAAAACATTTGGCACAGTTAATTCCAAGGCTGCAGCTCCAAACACAAGGCTTCCTGGCTCCCCTGTGGAGGTGGCAATGGGGCTGGCAGAGAGTGGGGTTCTCACCCCCCTGCTAGGAGATCATCCCAGTCCCAGCCAGGGCCTGAGCCAGAGCCCCCTATTCCCCACTGGAGTGTCCTGCCCTGGTTTGGTGGGGACAGCTGTGCTGCCAGACACTGGGATTGCTAGAACACTGTACTGGCCTTGCTGGGACGTAGTTCTGGGTTTAAACACAGCACTTGGTTTGTTGGGAAGTAGCACTGGGATTGCTGGAGCATGATACCGGACTTCCTGGGATACAGCAAGGGGATTGCTGGCAGGCAGAACTAGGCTTGTTATGCCATGCCACTGGACTTGCTGGGACACTGCATTGGGCCCAGTGGAACAGAGCTCTGGGATTTATGGGATGCAGCAAACCCTGTGGTTTGCTGGGACACAGAACTGGACTTGCCGGGGTGCCACCCCAGGATTGCTAAGACATAGCCTGGGCTTTGCTGGGCCGTGGTGCTCAAATTGCTGGAGCACCATATTGGGCCTGCTGGGGTGCAGCCCTGGGTTTGCTGGGACACAGCTGGAGCCCAGCTGTGCCCTTGCAGCTGGGCCAGGGGCTGTTCACCCTGGCTGGGCAACGGGCACAACAGGTGGATCCGGCCACTCCATCCCATCCCATCCCAGAAGCTCCCACCGAGCTGCCCCCAGGGTGCTCTGCCCTCCCAGCACCCAGAGGCCTCTCACTCCCCATTCCCTCTTTAGCAGACCCCAGAGCTCACCATGCTCTTAGGAGACTTTGGATGAAGGCTGGAGCCGGCGGCAGCATGCCAGCTCCTTGCCAGGAAGATGCCAGGAAGAACTGGGAAAATGGCTGGTGCTCATGTGCTAAAAGGCCCTTTTCATTTGGAAAAAAAAAAAACAGAAGAAAAGGGGAAAAAACATATTCCATTTTTCTCCAGCTGAAAATGAAAGTGATTATGTAACGAGCAATAAATTACAGAAAGGAATGAGTCATTGGAGCAAATCCCAAGAAAGGCACAGTATTTTTAGCTCCAACACCCTGTGCTGTACTGTGCACTCTGCATTAACCCTTGCAGGACTTGGCCCTCCACCTCAACCTGCCCCTAAGGTGACCCCCCCTGAGGCATCATATTGGTTTCTGTGAGGATTTTGTCCCTGTGACGTTTCCAAGGGAAGATGGGAATGATGTAAGCTGTGGACCCCTTATCCCATGGCCCTCCTTTGTATGGGATGCTTATGGGTGGTCCAGGTGCTTACCCCAGATCCATGTCCCCATCCTGGGCTAAGCCCTGTCTTTGCTTCCCCACTGCTCATTCCCACTGGGATAATTAATCCTGATCCCTTCCTGAGACCCTGGGCACTGCTGTTGTTTCTTTGCCAAAGAGCCTGAAGAATTAATTAGGAAATAAAAGCGAGGAACAAATTAATTGGAAGAGAACTAGCAAGGGAGCAAGTGAGCAATACTGCTTTAATCCAGGTTAAATTGGGGAGTGATTGCTTTGCTAACAGAAGAGATGATGAGGGAGAATTGGAGCAGGCAGGTGCTAGGTGAGACAATGGCAGCAAGCATCCAGATGCCAAGGGATGCCCAGGGAGAGCTGTGATGAGTGGGGAGGAAAATCCTGGGGACACCAGTGGGAAGCTGGAAGAGGGATCTGGAAGAGAGGCTCAGAGCACCCCGGAGTCAGGGCTCAGAGTGTCCCAGGATCACCACTCAGACCATCCTTGGGGGCCCAGAGCTTGGAGCACCCTTAGGAAGAGGGCTCAGAACATTCTTAGGATTGAGGCGTGGAGCACTCCTGGGATCAGGGCTCAGAGCATCCCTGGAGTCGGGGCTTCAACATCCCTTTCTTAAGTGACACCATCGTTCATGCCTACCTTTGAGAATCTTGTGGGATCAGGTACCAGTGCAGGGGCAGGGACCCTATTCCTTGTGTGCCACATTTCTCTGGGGTCTCCAAGCTGGTGGGAACCAGGCCTGCTTCTCTGTCTCTGAACAGATCCCAGGGTGCTCATGGTGGCACCACACTCCACTGTCACCTGGCAGCAACCCCACCCCTAAATAAGGGACCAGGGAGAGTGGCAGGGATGAGTGAGAGCTGGTGGCCAAGTCCTCGTGTCCTGCAGCTGGAGTGGGGTCAGCTCAGACTGACACAGCCGGTGCCAGTGGGTGTCATCTCTTCATCTTTTATTTAATCTGGCAGTAGAGTCCTCTCCTCCATATGCTTGGGCTGGGCTGGGATCTTCCTTACTGCTGCTGGGCCACCTGGAATAGTGGCGTGGCACTGCATGTCCAGGGGCTGCTGTACCCCCAGTACAGGCTGTCCTGCTGTCCCTACTCCTGCTGCATGCTCTCATTCCGGCACGTGCTATCCCCAAAATCCATGTGTCCCTCCAGAGACATCCTATCCCTCCAGGCAACCCCTGTCCTTATGGACACGTGCTGTCCCTTGTCAAACATGCTGTCCCTCTGCAAACGTGCTATCCTTTCAGGCACCTGCTCTCCCTCAAGACACGTGCTGTCCCCCGGTGTGTAGTGTCCTTCCAGACACAGGGTGTCCTCCAGATGCGACCTGTCCTCATGGATGTCACCTGTACCTCTGGACATGTGCTGGTGCCATGAATACAGGCTGTCCCTATGGATACATGCTGTCACCCTGGATGCAGGTTGTCCCTCTGGACACACACTGTGCTTCTGGGTTCAGGCTGTCACCCACAGACACATGCTGTCCTCTGGGATTCAGGCTGTTTCCATGGACACACTTGTCCCCGTGGATGCATGCTGTCCCCATGGATACACGCTGTCCCTTTGGACACACGCTGTCCCCATGGATACATGCTGTCCCCCTGGATTCGGTTTGTCCCCATGGACCCATGCTGTCCCCATGGATACACGCTGTCCCTTTGGATACACGCTGTCCCTTTGGACACACGCTGTCCCCATGGATACATGCTGTCCCCCTGGATTCGGTTTGTCCCCATGGACCCATGCTGTCCCCATGGATACACACCCCTCTGAGGGTACAGGGGGGGTGTGCTCTGTCCCTGCCCACACAGAATAATCTCCTGGGACAGGCTGTGTGCGGCTCAGGAGATGAAATCCCACTAGCCAGGCTGAAGATGCTGGTGGCCACCATGCCCAGAGCTTGTCCACGAGGACCATCTGAGCTGGCTGGGAAACCAGCCAAAGAGTGGGGAGAGAGGTGTGGAAACAGAGCCAAGAGCCATCTCAGCCCCACAGGGACCTGACCACCATGGTGAGACCAGCAGGGCTCTGCTGTCCCATTTGTCCCCCTAATTAGCCCTGTCGTGTGTGTGGGCTGCTGGTGGCCTCCCAGCCCCTGCCATGCTCTGAACTGTCTCCATGGAGACCCTCTGAGGGCTCCATCACTTACTCATCAGCGGCATCGCTTAATCAGCTGGGCCCTTCCATGGACCCTCATCATCCCTCCATCATCCCTCCACAGAATCTGCTCACTTGGAAGGAACCCACAAGGAGTATCAAGTCCAGCTCCTGGCCCTGCACAGCACCATCCACAAGAGTCACATCACGTGCCCAAAAGTACTGTCCAAAAGCTGCTTGAACTCTGTCAGGCTTGGTACTGCCCTGGGGAGCCTGTTCCAGTGACCAATCACCCTCTGACTGAAGAACCTTTTCCTGATATCAAACTTAAGCCTCCCCTGACACAACTTCAGGCCATTCCCTCGAGAGTGTCACTGGTCACCAGAGAGCAGAGATCAGTGCCTGCCTCTCCTCTTCCCCTCATGAGGAAGTTGTAACTGCAGTGAGCTCTCCCCTCAGTCTCCTCTGCTCCAGGCTGAACAAAGTGACCTCAACTAGTCCTCCTATGGCTTCCCCTCAAGGCCCTTCACCAGCCTTGCTGCCCTCCTTTGGACTCTCTCTAGTGGCTTAATGTCTTTTTTATTTCCTGATGCCCAAAACTTCCCCCGGCACTTGAGGGGAGGCTGCCCCAGTGCAGAGCAGGGTGGGACAATCCCCTCCCTCGCTCAGCTGGTGATGCTGGGCCTGATGCCCCCCAGGACATGGGTGTGACTCATGTTCAACTCATGTTCACCTTACTGCTGACCAGCACCCCCAGGTCCCTTTCCACCTTTCCAGCAGATAATTTCCCAGTCTGCATGTACATCGGGGTTGCCCCATCCCAGCTGCAAGTGTTGAACTTCACGCACTTGGTGATTGTCCAACCCTCCAATTTGTCAGCAGCCCCTCCCAGTTTTTTATTGTCCGTGAACTTACCTGGTCCGAACCTCCAGTCCTGTGTCCAAGTCATTTATAAAGATGTTGAAGAGCACAGGACTTCCTTGTCCCTTCCTCATTCCTTTGTTATCCTGCTTTGAATCCAATGATAGCCCAAGACCCAGACCTGATGCAACCAGGTCCCTGCAGTTGGCAGCCCAGCCTGAGATCATTCTGGGCTGTGGCTCCTGTGGTGGATCAAGGGATCCACCTGGATCCTGGATCCTGCCCTGCCAGCGTGCTGGTGTTTCTGGGGGTGACACACACGCATTCACACACGGGCACAACAGCTGCAGGCACAGCTCTTCCTTGCTTCCACACATTCCCAACTCTCCTGCTGCTCCCAGCAGGTCCATGCCGTGAACCCAGCTGGTGCTATGGAGCCTCCTAGCACCCCCAGCACTGTGCCTGGCACTGCTCAGGTGAGGGATGCCACAGCATTCCCTGCCCCACAGCATTCCCTGCCCCACTCGGGCACTGCAGCTGCGTCCTGGACACTGGGTGGGATTTATCCATGGGGAAGCCACAGAGCAGTAAATGGGATATCGATCAGGTGCCATTGTGGGGATTAGTGCAGAGCGGAAGAGCAGCTGGATTGATTTCTGATGGGATTTAGAGCTGTCAGTGTTCCTTGGATTAGCAGCTCCAGAGTCATAACACCCCAATTCATCCACGGATCCAGCTTAGTGGCCATGTCCCCCAAGCTCAGCTGAATCTCAGACATCTCTGTTCTATGGGCAGGACCCCAGCCCTGTGTGCCACCTGCACTGGCTACTGTGTCCCCTCCTTCCCTGGGATGCTCCACACAGTGCTGTGCCTCCCCAGAGCCAGCATCTGGCCCTGGGTCGATACCAGTGCCACAGTTTAATGGAGCATTGCTGATCCTACATGACTCACAGCAGTCCTGGCCCAGCTGGGAACAGCCAGCCATGCTGCCCTCCTGCCCTGCTCTCCTCCCATCCCAGTGCTCCCAGTGTATCCAGTATGCCCCCACAGATGCTGCTCTGAGGGCAGGCTGCTGCAGTTGCTAGGCATGGGGATAAATGGGATTTCAGGGGTACACAGGGTGTGAAGGCTCATCTTGGTGCCTTAACGCCCCAAAATCTTCAACTTTGGGAGTTTGATAACATTTGCTGCCAGCACCTCCCAGGGAAAAGCTGCAGTGGGGTTTATCTCGGTGTCTTTGGTGTGGAATATTCCATTACCATGGAATAAAGGTTAATATTTACTCACCTGCATGAACTTTATTCCCACTGATGCCATCAGACACACTCCAGATGGGATGCGGGGTGGCTTCTCCCCAGGTTCCCAGGAAGAGACAGGAGGCACAGCGCTGGTTGATCCACTCCAGGTGGGGAACAAGGGAAAACTACATGATGGATGGAAATGTGGGAAGCCCAGCTGGGAAGCCCACACTGTTGCCTCTCCTCAGCACCTACAATTATTCCCCAGCAGCTCCAGGGCTAGGTTCTGAGGCTGTGTGTATCCATCTGACTGCTGTGATATTCCCATCCAAGGGATGCCACTCCTGGGGCACACAGGAGAGCCAGGGAGCTGCTCATAATTACCCCGGGACTGACTGGGAGATGAGCAATGATGTATGGATGCAACAGTGGTACTGCAGCACGAGTCCCTGCACCCGTGTTCCATTCCCCACAGGTGCCCCTGTGTCCCTGCTCCTGTGCCCCTCCACCCCCATGTCCCTGCACCCCTGTGTCCCATTTCCCTGTGTCTCTGTAGCTGTGTCTCTCTGTCCCCAGGCCTTTGTGCCTATATCCCTGTGTCCTACTCTCTGTCCCCAGCTCCCCTCACGCCGCTGCAGCTCCTGTGTCCCTGCACCCCTGTGTCCCACCCTCTGTCCCCAGCTCCTCCCATGTCCCTGCAGCTCCTGTGTCCCCCTCCCTGCCCCCAGGCACCTCTGGGCAAGCACTGGGGACAGCTCTGTGCTGTGTCCTTGTGCCCTGCGATGGCTTTGTGTTCCCTGGGCAGCTGTGCTGGCTGTGAGCTGCTCTGTGGGCAGCTGTGGTGACGTGGTTGTGCCGGGTTCGGCGTGGATCCTGTCAGCATCTGGCTCCTTGGGGTGTTCCCACTGCTGGCCCCACAGGGAATCTGCTATTCCCACCGGGCATCTGCTTTGCTCATGGATCCCGGCCCCGCAGCCGTGCCATCAGGACCAGTGCAGGCTGGGCTGACACTTGGCACCTGCAGCAGGGTGAACCCACAGCGAGGGATTCCACGCCTTGATCTTGGGGATCTGGCGGCTCTGGTGGTGTCCTAGTCAGAAAGATGAGCCTGGGGCGGCTGCGTCAGGTTGAGGCATTCATGATCCTGTGCCACCCCCGCGGAGAGACGTCCGTCCCTCCGTGTCACCCCCAGGGGCAGGACCACCCGGAGGCCGGGGTCGCTGCGGCAGGGTGCCCGGGACCGGCCGCCCGGGAGCTCCCGGTGGCTCTGGCCACTAGATGGCCCCGCGGCTCCACTGGCCACCCTGACCCTCCTCCGGGACCCCCGGCCCGGCATCCCGGGACTCGGGGTGCAGGGAGCGAGAAGGAGGGTGCAGCCTGTAGAGTGTCCCTAAACCCTGCCCTGCTCGGGCCCTGCCTCGAGGTAGCGTTTCTTTGTCACCACCTGTCCTGACGAGGGTTGAGAGACGATGCGAGAAGGTCGAGTGCTTTACGAGCCACCAGCCAAACCCCAGAGCGTCCTGTCCCTGAAGAGCACCCTGGGGACAGGGACACAGAGGAGCAGGAACACGGTGGTGCCTGGGCAGACAGTGGGACACAGGAACTGCAGGGACACAGGGGCGCAGGGACACGGGAGTGCCTGGGGGCAGGGGAGTTCTCGGAGGAAGAGCAGGCCATCCTTCCCTGGACCAGAACTGCCCAGAGGAGGAAGAGGAGGAGGAGAGGGAGGGATGGAGATTGTCGCGCTGCCGGTGTCCCTCTCACCGTGTGGCATGTGGCCATCGTCGACCCTCCATGCAGATTCCCTGGGGCCACTGGGGTAAGGGGCAGCATCCCGAAAACCTGGTACCTGTCTCTGGGGGAGAAGGGGAGGAGGTGTCGCTCCTCACTGAAGGCAATGGGGGCGAATATAGGAGGGTGGGGGCGAACAGACCCTATGAGGGGTCCCCAAGATGGGGGTCCCTCCCTATCCATGACAACGGTGCTGGGTAGGACCCCCTCAGTATCCTGTGGCATGGGAGGCAGGGAAGACCTTCTGAGTCTGTACCAAGCCCTGCATCAGAGTTACCCCAGGCAAGGGATGAGATGGGATTTCGGCCCCTCCAGCAGGGCGGATGCGGGGAAGACCGCCCCAACCCAAATGCGAGGCGCAGCCTCTAAGGGGGGCAAGGGTCGCTTTATTGGGAGTGAAACACGCCCCAGAACGGAGAAGGGGCAAGGGGGAAACTCCTGGCCCGATCCCCACGAGGGGAGGGTTTAACAAGGAGGGGGGTTGTTGCCCTCCCAGATACCAGACCCCTGACGGCACGCCCGGTGCCTGGCACACAAGGGAAGCACTGCCAGCCCCGCGCTCCGGAGCGGAGCCACCCAAACGGGGAAGCGGTGTCCTGATCCTCTCCCCACACGGGCGGCCCCGCCCC
>VXBQ01008985.1:1630-15766 GCA_013400175.1 Phainopepla nitens | reverse complement strand
GGGGGGGGGTGGTCCATGGTGGAGCAGAATCCTTCCTCTAAGGAGATGAATGGTGTCATGGATCTCCCACCAGCTCCAGTGGGAATACTGAGGCAGATACGGCTCTGGTGTTGCACCACACCATGGGATGCTGGCCAAGGAGAGCTGGCAAAATTCCTGCCACCATTGAGGTCCTGTGGGTCACCCTAGCAGCTCAGGAGTCTGGCAGAGTGAGACCAGTCTCCTTGTCCTCTCCGGCCAGAAAAAAGGTGAAAACAGTCCCAGGATGGGGGCCTCATGGGGCCATGTGTGTGCACCATGGGGACGGGACAGGGACAGAGTGCTGGTTCACCTGCTCTGCAGGAGCAGCATCCTCAGCTCCTGGGGCTGTCAGTGATGCCATGCTGTGTCCCCACACCCTGTCCTTGGATCTGTCCCCAAAGCCCTCTCTCCATGCCCATTTCCAGACAGCATTTCCCTTCAGAGCTGCTGGGTGTGCAGCACCTGGGGTGAGGGTGTTGGACTCTGCTCCAGCAGCTAGGAATGGCAATCCCTCTGTGCTTTCTCCTATTTTAGTGAAGTTAATTAACCCCCTGTGCCCACTTGGGAAGTGTTACCATAGCTCTGACCTCCATGGAAGCTGGGATGCAGAGCAGGTGCTGGGAGCTGTCTCTGGGAGAGCTTTGGTCCCCTGCCCCACTGGGTGCTGTGTGAGTCTGGCTCAGTGGGTCCCAGTGGCATTCCTGGTGACAGGCATGGGGTGGCTGATGGTTTCATCTGTCCCCTGGTGCTGGGGATGCATGTGCCAATGCAGCCTCATCCAAACACCCTGGCATCTGTGGAGTAGTGATGGATCTGGAGGAGCCTCCACCCAAACTGGAGTAGTGCCTGGATGGTGTGGATTGCTGGGAGTACAACACAGGGGACCCCACAGCAAAGAGAAAGGCTGTTTATGGCAATGGCCGGGATGGGGCTATGGTGCTGGCTCTGGCTGTGCTGGCTGTGGGCCCAGGCTGTGTCCTAGCAGAGCCCCCAGAGTGGGTCTGCAGCATCCTCAGGGCTGAGGGACACGGGGTGACAGGGGGTGAGGCTGTTGGGGTAAACCTCTGCTCTGCACTGGAGGACGTGGACTGGGAGTGGGATGAGTGGGACAAGTGGAAAGAGTGGGATGAGCCATTGAGTGGGATAAGTGGGCTGAGCTGGATGAATGGAACAAGTAGGGTGAGTGGGATGAGTGGGATGGGCAGGATGAGTGGGATGAGCGCTAGAGTGGGATGAGCCATCAAACAGGATGAGCTGGATGAACTGGATTAATATTGTGAATAGGCTGAGTGGATGAGTGGGAGAAACAGTTTAGCAGGATGAGTGGGATAAGTGGAATGAGTGTGATGTCCTTCCCAGCCCACCCTCACTCTCCCTACCTTCTTGTTAGGCTGCACACCCTCTGCCAGCCTCTCCTTGTCTGGGAATATCTTCTTTTAGCTCCTGCAGCTTTCCCCTCGCTGTTTCAGGGATGGACCCATATTCCCAGCCCAAATAAACCACACCCATGTCCAGCTGCCACCTGTCCATCCCCACAGCAAGAATGCCACCGGCATTGGATGCCCCAGGCAGACCCAAGGGACCCACGCAGGCTCTGCCCCATCTTCCCCTGCCCCAGGGGGGCCACTTTGGAGGATCTGGTGGGACAGAGGGATGGCAGGACAGCCACCTGGCTGAGGCCTGGCTGTATTCTACAGTGCATGTGTCTCCAGTGTGAGTAAGTGACTGGAGATGCGGCCCTGTTGGAATAACATCCAGTGCCGATGTCTTCAGCTGCAAGCACCCTCACCCCCGGCCACGCTCCCAGTGCCACTTGGATGTGCTCCCGGGCTGGGTGGGTGGCATGGCCCTGCGGGGGGCTGCCGTCCTGGATGGGTTCACGCGGTGCATGACAGTCCTCAGGTCTGGATTATCAGGAATGGAGCCTGGAGCCACCTGGCAAAGCTGAGACCAGAGGAAGAACAAATCCCAACACCATTATCCGGTGTCTGATTCGGTGCATCTACTATTTCCACCATAACATCTTCCTTATCCCAGTCTCCCAGACAAGGTCTGGAGGCAGGAGCAGAGCTGGGAGGTTCACACCACAGAGCCCCCTGTGCCCCCCAGCTTTTCCATGTGTCTATCCCAACACCTCCCTCCAAGGGGTTGTAATCCCCAGATGAGCTTCAACCCATCTCCTCGTCCCATTTCTCTTCCCACTGGTGCTTTATGGCATGGCTAGCACTGAGGGCAGTGTGGCTCAGTGTCAAAGCCTCCTCTCCCTTTTTGGGCACCTGCCACCTCCCCACATGATGAGCATTGACCAACAAAGGAGGGTTTGGCTCCAAAAAAGGCACCAGGTAGAGTGGAGGCCACTGCAAGGGGTCTGGGGGCAGAAGGACGGGTGCCATGGCAGGGGTGAGAGAGGGTGGGTGCTGCAGTGCCCTTCCCCACGGTATCAACCCCCAGTCACCCCCTTCTCTGCTCTTGTCCCTCTGCAGGATGCTCTGCTGAGCCTGGGCGCTGCGCTTGATGCCACCACGCTGCGTGAGGCCCTCCGCCATGCCCTTGTCACCCTGCTGCCTGCTGTGGTAGGTGGGGGGTGCATCTGCATCCCCTGGGGGGCTGGGAGGAATGGGGAGCAGAGCATCCTCCTTGGGTGGTGGGGGTTGTGGGGTTGCTGAGACCCCCGGGGTTGGAGGTCTGAGTGGAGAGAGTAGAGAGTGGAGGGAGTAGAGAGTCGATTATTCAATGGTTGATGCTGGGGTTCAGCCTGGGGTGGGGTCTCTTTATCCCCAGCCCGCTGCTGAGTTCTCCCCCTATATGGGCCAGCTGTCACCACCAGAGTGCTGGTGGTAGCCCTGGTGCTCATGGTGGCCTCAGGGTGCTGGTGACCCAGGGGGCAGCTGGTGGCCCTGATCCTGGTGACCCTGATGCTGGTGGTGGCTGGGCATTGTGTCAGTGCCGTTCCATGGGGCCCCCCAGCCACGGCTGGGTGTGAATGGTGCACAGGTGTACAGGTGAGCGTGCACACCTGTGCACCACCCTGTGTGCGTGCAGGGGTGCATCTGTGAACGTGTGCATGTGCAGCTGTGAGTGTGCCCAGGTGTTTGTGCACAGGTGTGTTTGTGCACAGGTGTGTTTACACACACGTGGTGCTGCCCCTCTCCCCCAGGAGCACGTCTACATCTACCTGCTGGATGGGGACACACGGCTGCTCTGCGATGACCCCCCCCACGAGCTGCCGCCCAACGGGAAGCTCAGGTGAGTTCGTTGCCCCTTCCTGGGGGTTTGCCTTCCCAGGTGCCCTTCCCAGAGGGTGCTCAAAGTATCCCTGTCCCCGCAGGGATGCCGTGCAGAAGCAGAAGCGGGTGGAATGTGGGGGGCTGCTCCCGGCTGAGCTCCCTGGCCGGCACCTGGGACCCCTGGCAGCGCCCCTGGCCCCTGGCACACAAGGTGGGAGCTGTGGGAAGGGTGGTCTTGGTGGACATGTATGGAGCTATGGGCTTAGGGCTGGATGGTAGGTAGGTAGGTGGAGGGACAGGGAGGGGGATGGAAAGGTGAGGGCATGGATGGATGGATGGATGGATGGATGGATGGATGGATGGATGGTTGGTCCATGGGTTGTCAGAGGCAGTGGCTGAGACAGCAGCGTGTGGGTGAGTGATGGATGCACAGCCAGGTGGGTAGAAGCAAGATGGAGGCATGAGGGACAGGTGGGCACTGGAACTGAGGGATGGTCTCAGGGACAAGTGAGCATGGAGGTGGGCAGAGAGATAATGGATGGATGGGAAGATGGATAGATGGCTGGCTGGCTGGCTGGCTGGGTCGTGGCACATCAGGACATAATGGGGACGTGCACCCCAAGAGCTGAGTTCCACAGCTCTGGGCTGCCCCTGGGGTCCACCTGGGACCCACACTCTCTTGCTTGCAGTGCTCATCATCCCACTGGTGGACAAGAACAGCGGGGTTGTGGTGTGCGTCATCCTGGTGAGTGCAGGAACATGGGCAGGGCTCTGGGGACGGGGCCTGGACGTGAGGGTCCTGACATCACTCCTGTTCTAGGTACACTGTGGCCAGCTGAGTGACTCAGATGAGCAGAACCTGTGTGCGTTAGAGAGGCATGTGAGTGACTCCTTCTGAACTATGGCACCTGCCACCTGGGGACATCCCACCCTTTCCCCCAGCCCCGCTGTTCCTCGTCCCTTCTGCCCAATCTTGCAGGCCCTGGTGGCATTCCGGCGCCTGCAAGCCCTGCAGAAGTTGCAGCCCTGGCCCCAGGTCAGCCTCTCCACCAGTTCCTCCCAGACCTCTCTGGCCAAGGCCGAGAAGGCACCTGACAGCAGCTATAGTGACCTGGACTGCAAGATCCTACAGCTCTGTGGTGAGTGGGGGGACACAGGGAAGGGTGGGGTGTGTGGGCAGGGTGAAACCACGCTCAGGCCCTCACGGCACTGTGACCCTCATCCAGGTGAGCTGTTTGACCTGGATGCCGCCTCGCTGCAGCTCAAGGTCATCAACTACGTGAGTAGTTGCTCCACCAGCCCCCTGTCCCCATCTGCCCCCAGCCCCAGGACACGCCAGGGAGCCCTGCTTTATTTCAAAACAAGGAAATTCCCCAAAGCCAAGAAAAGCCTCAAGCATCAGTTGTGCAGTCATCAGTAGTGACCAGAGTGAGCAGCCTTGTCACAATCATCAATAGTCTCCAGAGTTAACAGTGCCACCCCTCACCCCAAAAACTCCTTAAGAGAACTTACAGGTTCCTCTCCTGCTCTCTATCATTCTGTACCTCATTATGACCTTCAGCAGTGTCCAGAGTGAATAGCCTTCCCCTTGCCATCAGTAGTCTCCAGAGCAAACCTGCTCAGCCATGGGGAGGAGGTTCTGGGGAGGAGTACCTGGTTCTCTGTGGCATGTGTGGGTGCCCTGGGCACAGGGAGGCAGGGGAGAGGCTGGATTCTACCTGGGGAGTGCTCAGGGCAGGCTGAGGTGCTGACCCTCCCCTTACTCCCCAGCTGAAGCAGGAGACCCAGTCTCTGTGCTGCTGCCTCCTGCTTGTCTCTGAGGACAACCACCAGCTCTTCTGCCAGGTAGGTGCCACTGGGCCGGTCCCCTAACCCCGACCCCCACAGAGGATTACACGGCACCCCCTGACACGGTGTCATCCTCATGGGCACCCCCTTCTTCCCATCTCTTCCAGGTGGTGGGAGACCGTGTTCTGGATGAGGAAATCAGCTTTTCAGTGAGCAGGGGGAGGTGGTGAGGGGTAGGGAGGTCAGGGGGGTGGGCAATAGGTGCCATGCACTAACGTGTCCCCTCTCCCAACAGCTCACCTTTGGGCGCCTGGGGCAGGTGGTGGAGGATAAGAAGCCCATCACCTTGAAGGACATCAGTGAGGTGGGTACCAGCTCCCACACCTGGGGACACGGGTGTTACCCCAGTGTCCCATGTGGCTTCCTGGAGGGGGCCAGGGGTGCTGGTTCCACCCCATATCACCTTTCCCCGCAGGAGGAGCACAAACAGCTGAGCAGCATGTTGGGCTGCGAGGTCACCTCCATGCTCTGTGTCCCTGTCATTAGCCGGGCCACCTCCCAGGTGGTGGCACTGGCCTGCGCCTTCAACAAACTGAATGGGGAGAGGTGAGCAGCATTTTGCTGGGACTCTCCATGGGGCTGCACCCCCTCACTTTTGGGGTGCCGGAGCACTGTCGCCGTGGAGAAGGGGGGGGACAAATGGGGACGGAGAACTGAGGTGTGCCCCCGCCAGCTACACAGACACGGATGAGCACAAGATCCAGCACTGCTTCTGCTACACCTCCACGGTGCTCACGAGCACCCTGGCCTTCCAGAAGGAGCAAAAGCTCAAGTGCGAGTGCCAGGTGAGCATGTGCAGGGCTGTGCCACGTGCGTATGTGTGCCCCATCGTGCACTAGTCACTGATGGTGTCCTCTCTGTCCCCTCAGGCCCTGCTGCAGGTGGCCAAGAACCTCTTCACCCACTTGGGTAGGTGCATCAGAGAGCACCCATGGTGAGGGAGTGGAATGGGGAACGGATGACCACTCCACGCCAGCCCTGGAGGATGGTGGCACTGAGGTGTCTGTCCCCAGCCAGGGAGAACCTTGTCCCTTGTTGGGGAATGGTTACGGAAGGGTGATGTGAGCTGGCACAGAACCTGGCATGAACTGATGCTGCATGGCTGCATGCCTGCATGTAGCATGACCACAGAGCTCTTAGAAACACGCGTGCACACGTGCAGCTGCGTGTGTGCACTGCTGCACACATGGATGTGCTGCTCACACACGCACACGCCCCACACAGCCCCCATCCTCTGTGCCCCCCAGACTTCCTGCAGGGGCCCTGAGCTAAACCCCCCTGCTTTCATTGCATGAGTGGGGAATGGGGGGGCAGCGCTGCCTGACTAGGGGGTCCCTGACCCTTCACTGCTACCCCTGCAGATGATGTCTCTGTCCTGCTGCAGGAGATCATTACGGAGGCCCGGAACCTCAGCAATGCGGAGATGTGAGTGGTGCTGGTGGGGCACGCGGGGGAGGGGACACAGCGGGGGGGACACTAGGCTCCCCTGTGGGTGCGAATGGCAGCACTGTGTCTTGCAGATGCTCTGTGTTCCTGCTGGACCGGCTCAGCCACGAGCTGGTGGCCAAGGTGTTCGATGGTGGAGTGGTGGACGACGAGGTGAGCACAGGGTGGAGTTGGGCAGCCTGGGGTTTTGTCCCTCCCCCCAGGCCTTGCTGGTGAGCCTCTTCCCCTGCCCACAGAGCTATGAGATCCGCATCCCAGCAGACCAGGGCATTGCTGGGCACGTGGCCACCACTGGCAAGATCCTGAACATCAAGGATGCCTACTCGCACCCGCTCTTCTACCGTGGGGTGGATGACAGCACCGGCTTCCGCACCCGCAACATCCTTTGTTTCCCCATCAAGAATGAGAGCCAGGGTGAGGGAGTGATGGAGGCACACTGGGAAGAGGGGGGCACATGTCTGCCCCAGCAGATGCCTTAGTCAGCATGTGGTGCCTTGGTCATCCATCATCTGGACATGACACTGTCCCCAGCAAGCAGGCACAGGCACAGCATGCCTCTCAGCATGAATCCTGTTCAAGCACAGGGGCACAATCCTGGCTCAGCACTGTCCCTGGCATGTGAACACTGTTCTGTCCCCAGCTCATGGGCATCATTCTGTTCCCAGCCCCAGAGCACTGCCCCAGCACACGGGCATGACCCTGTCCCAGTCCCATGGTCGCAGTCCTGTCCCCAGCATCAGGGAACCATTCTGTCCCATGAATGTGGGCACGGTCCTGTCCCAACCCCTGGGCTCGGTGGTGTCTCCTGGCACAAGGGCACAGTTCCAGGGTGTGATCCTGTCCCCCACAGACAAACACAGCACTGACCCCAGCACACAGACATGATCTTGTCCTAGTCCATGGGCTCAGCATGGTCCCTGGGCATGATCCTGTCCCCCAACAGACACTCAGCACTGTCCCCCAGCCCATGGCCATGATTCTGTCCCAGCCCATGGGCACAGCACTATCCTTGAGCACATGGGCACAATCATGTACCTTGCATGTGGGCACGATCCTGCCTGCCAACGCATGAGAATGGTACTGTCCCTGGGCATGAGCCTCTGCCAGCCCCTGGCACTGCACTGTCTCCAGAATGTGGGTGTCATGCTGTCCCCAAGCCACAGGCACAGCACTGTCCCTGCTACTTGGGCACAACCCTGCCCTAAGCCCATGCACACAGTGCTGTCCCCAGCATACAGACATGACCCTGCCCCCAGCACAAGGGCCTGATACCCCTGCTGTCCCCTCTCTGCTCCAGAGGTCATTGGGGTGGCAGAGCTGGTCAACAAGATCAATGGCCCTTGGTTCAGCAAGTTTGACGAGGACCTGGCCACTGCCTTCTCCATCTACTGCGGCATCAGCATCGCCCATGTACGTGCTGGGGAGTCTTCCAATGTGGGGGGGGGGTCACAGACCAGGTGGGCTCCCAGCCCTGCCACAGCACAGAGGGACAGGGATGGGGGGATGTGTGTGTGTGGTCTCCATTTCTTGGGGACATGTGGTGGTGGCCACGGGTTTGGAAGGGAATTCATGGGCACAAAGATGTGCTGTGATGCCAGGCTGGGCTTGGGGGTGCTGGAGGGTGTCTGCCCACCCCCAGCACTCCCATACCCTGGTCCTGCCCCACAGTCCCTGCTGTACAAGAAGGTGAATGAGGCACAGTACCGAAGCCACCTGGCCAATGAGATGATGATGTACCACATGAAGGTGAGATAGCACGGGGACAGGGATGGGACCCCTGCTGCCAGCATGATGCCCCCACACTTTACCCCCAGGTGGTCACACAGCTGGGTGGTGGTGATACCCCAGGGCTTTCTGCTCTCACTGTGGTTCACGTGGCCTTTGGGGCACCTGGTCACAGTGTGAGCCACTGGCTATGGCTCCTGCAGGTGTCTGATGATGAGTACACCAAACTGCTGAGCGAGGGTATCCAGCCTGTGTCCACCATTGACCCCAACTTTGCCAGCTTCACCTACACGCCTCGCTCACTGCCTGAGGATGACACCTCCATGGTGAGGACCACGGGGACAACTCTCAACTGGCACCATCCCCTGCCTGGCCTTGGTTAGGTCATATATCCCAACCCTGCAGTGCTGGGATATTGGAGTGAAGGGACATGGCTCCACCCCTGAGCATCTTCTTGCTGAGCAGGGGCAAGGGTGGCTCGCAGGGGATCTTGCTGGGCATTGTCATTCCCTGCCACGCACCCTATCGCCTCTGCAGGCCATCCTGAGCATGCTGCAGGACATGAATTTCATCAACAACTACAAGATGGACCGTCAGACACTCACCAGGTGAGTCCCCATCCCTGTCCACTTTCCCTGTCTCCATCCTCCTTTCCATCCCCATCCACATCACCATCCACCTTTTCCATTCCCTTCCTTTTCCCCATCCCCTACATCTCCTTCCCCATCCCTGTCCCCATGCACATCATCACTGTCCACCTTCTCTGTCCCCTGCCTGTATCCTCATCCCTATCCCTATGCTCATCCCCATCCAGATAACTCTCTACCTTCCCTGTCCCCTTCCCCATCCCATGCCCATGCCCATGCCTGTGCCTGCCTAGTGGACACCTGGCCAGGTGGAGGTTGCTGTGGGGTGAGACCCCGCCTGCATGGCTTTGCCCCGTCCAGGTTCTGCCTGATGGTGAAGAAGGGGTACCGTGACCCTCCCTACCACAACTGGATGCACGCCTTCTCCGTCTCCCACTTCTGCTACCTGCTCTACAAGAACCTGGAGCTCGTTAACTACCTGGAGTAAGGCCAGGTGCTATCCCTGTCCCTGTTCTCCACCCCCTGGCCTGGCTGGGGTGCTCCCTGCTCTCCTGCCTGCCTCAGTTTCCCTCCTCCCCCTCCCCAGAGACATCGAGATCTTTGCCCTCTTCATCTCCTGCATGTGCCACGACCTGGACCACAGAGGCACAAATAACTCCTTCCAGGTGGCCTCGGTGAGCCGAGCCCAGAGCCGGGATGGGCAAGGGAGAAGGGGGGTATGGGGACTGCTTTGGGGGTCTTCACCCCCATAGTTCCATCATTCCGGCTGCTCTACCTTGCAGAAATCGGTCCTGGCCGCACTCTACAGTTCAGAGGGCTCTGTCATGGAGGTAAGGTCCCCCAGATATCTCACTGCCCATCTCTCCTGGGTTCTGGCTGCATGGCAGCATTCTTGCCTGCTCCCTACCTGCTTTCACGGTGTTGGCTTCTCCCACAGAGGCATCACTTTGCCCAAGCCATCGCTATCCTCAATAGCCAAGGCTGCAACATCTTTGACCACTTCTCCCGAAAGGTGAGCCCCCCGCCTGAACACCTCTCTCCGGCCACCCCTGCCCGTGCTGAGCCCCTGCGTCCTCTCCAGCCCTCCTGCTCCCCATCCCTGGATCCTAGGGGATGTGGGAGCTGGCAGGGGCACAGAGCTGGTCATGGCAGCTGCCTTGCCCACAGGACTACCAGCGCATGCTGGACTTGATGCGAGACATCATCTTGGCCACTGACCTGGCCCACCACCTCCGCATCTTCAAGGATCTCCAGAAAATGGCAGAAGGTGAAGCTCTTGGGATGGAGATTGAGATTGGGATTTGAGGGGTCGTAGGAACTCATCCCACCAAGGCTGGGATGTGGCACAGGAGGTTCTTATGTCAGGGGTGATAAGGGCTGGGACGTGACACAGACGGTTCTGGCTGGTCCTGAAGTCCTCATGTGTGGCATGATGGGGGCTATGCATCTCTGTCCCGAGCCCCTCATCCCAACCCCCACCCCACACTCTGCCCACAGTGGGATATGACCCCAAGAACAAGCAGCACCGCAGCCTGCTGCTCTGCCTGCTCATGACCTCCTGTGACCTCTCTGACCAGACCAAGGGCTGGAAGACCACCAGAAAGATTGCAGTGAGTGCCACACCATGGAGCTAAACCCCCTAAATGACACCTCACAACCCACCTCGACCACCTGCATGTCCCCAAGCACACACCTGCCCCTCGTGGAGTGGGTCCCTCCATGCAGGACCCTGGACCATGCAGCAGTCCCTCCAAGCCAGGACCGTGTCCTTGCTTGATTCAGAGCTGTGGGGAGGGCTCTGGAGGGCGGGGGGCATGGGGATCATCCCAGGCTGCATGCCCTGTGCTGACACCTGTCTCTTGCAGGAGCTGATCTACAAGGAGTTCTTCTCCCAGGGTGACCTGGTAGGTGCTACCTGGCAGGGTTGGGCTTGGCCAGTGCTCCAAGCAAACATCCATGGGATGGGGGGCTCGAGCTGTGAGCAGAGAGGTCTTGCCTGGGAATGGGGGGAAAGTGCCACTGGCACTGACCCCCCCTTGCCATCCATGCAGGAAAAAGCCATGGGGAACAGCCCGCTGGAGATGATGGACCGGGAGAAAGCCTACATCCCCGAGCTGCAGATCAGCTTCATGGAGCACATTGCCATGCCCATCTACAAGTGAGCCCTGGCGCTGGCATGGGGAGGACCCCTTGCCACCCCCACCTCCCTTAGGGTGGGATGGGGTGCTGTGTGGGGAGTCTTGCAGATGCTGGGGGAGTTCCAAGCAGGGGGGATGGGGTTGCACTCAACTAAGGGGGTTGCAGTGAAGTGAGGAGGTGCAGCCCTGTGCTGATGGAGTGCATCCCCCACTCCCCAGATTGCTGCAGGATCTCTTCCCCAAGGCAGCGGAGCTCTACGAGCGGGTGGCCAGCAACCGGGAGCAGTGGACCAAGGTCTCCCACAAATTCACCATCCGGGGGTTGCCCAGTAACAACTCCCTGGACTTTCTGGATGAGGAATACGACCCGCAGGCCCCTGACCCCCAGCTCAATGGCTGCCTGGAACCTGAGGCGGGGCAGCCCCCCGAGGCTGGGGCCGACTGAGGGAGGCGATGGGGGGGCCACAGCCATGGCTGGGCCGGGAGCATCCCCAAGCCTCATCCCCCAGCCTATGGGGAGGAGGTTTGGGGGGATATCAGTGACTCTGGACTACCACGGCAAGGGCTGTGTGCTGCCAGCACCCACCACCGGTCCTTCCCCACCACTGGGTGACTATCTCCTCCCTCCGGGGCAGGTGTTCAGGTGTCCCGTCCACCCAGTGGTCCCTGGGACAGTGCCTTGGTGGCTGGGAGCACCAAGGGACACAGTGGGGCTTGGGGGATGGATGTGCTTTAAGCTGCCTTACGACTGCAGGTCCTGTCCTCATGGGGTGACAATAGGAATGATGTCCTTGGTGGAAGCACCCATGGAGGGGTCGGTCACCGTGATATGGGTGTGCGTGGGTTAGCAGGACAGAGGGGATGGTGTGGGGCAGCATGGCGAGGGGCAGTGGGCTGGCTGTAGAGCGTAAGGGGGGACCATGAATCAGGTCCACAGAAGAAGGCTGGCTCCAGCTGGAGGAGGGAAGAGACACCAGAGTGGGACGGCCATGGCCATGGGCATGTGCCTGCATCCTCTGCTGGGTTCCACACTAGAGAACCAGCTCCAGCCTCTTTCCAGCAGCTGCTGAGCATCTGTTGGCTAAAAGCCTCACCCCTCTGGGACCCCTGTACCCACTCACCCATGGAAGGGCTCGTATCTCTCACACAGCCCAGTCCCATGCAACCACACAACCCTGTCCCCTACAAGGGCTACACACTTGCTAAGAAGGCTGGGGGGTCCTGCTGCTGGTTTGCGTGCACAGGGGAGGCTGTGCTCCACAGGGGGTCCATCTGGTCCCATACATGTCCTGGCCGTGTCCCCACTACTCTGAGGTGTCCACCCGAGATCCTTCTCACTGCAAGCAGCTTCTCTGGTGACCGTGTTGTGAGCGTCCCTAGCTCACAGTGGCTTCACAACTCCTGCTATACCAATCTCTGTGCACGGATCCTGCCGACATTTTGGGATCCCTCTGGTCTCGCAGACCACTGGACATGAGCCTCGATGGTCTCCTGTGGTCTTTCTGGTCCTGCAGACCACCATGCACGGATCCTGCCATTTTCCTGTGGTCCCTCTGGTCCTACTTGGCTCCATGCATGGATGCTGTTGGTCTGCCATGGTTGATCTGGTCATGCATGGACCCTGGTGTTTTCCCATTACTCCTGTCCTGTCCTGACTGTCATGCATGCACCTCACCAACCTCCTGTGGTTTTTCTGGTCCTGCAGACCACCATGCATGGACCCCAATGCTCTCCTCTGGTTCCTCCCGTCCTACAGACCACTGTGCATGGACCCTGCTGGCCCTCCTGTGATCTCTCCAGTCCCACAACCCAACCCATACGGACCCTCTCGATCCCAGGGGCTCCACCAGCCTCCAGGGTCCGACCAGCTGTATGTGACCCAGGGCTCTGTCACCCCAGCCAAAGCCACCTGAAACATCCATGGGCAGGGGAACTGCAGTCAGCAGCTTGCCCTGCTGGAGCAGAATTGAAGAGGGGGCTGGGGCTGAGGGGCTGTGCTCAGCCTTGAGGGATTAAGGTGCACTGAGTCCCCCAGGCTGCATCATCCAGCTTGTGGGAGCTGGATCAGTCTACCACCCCACCAGGGAAAGGCGATGGGAGCAGCATGGTAAAATTCTGGCACTGCTAGGATTGGTGTTGGTTGTGTTGGGGTCTAGAGCGGACATGGGGCCGCCCATCCATTCGCCACCCCATCCCCACTCCTCTGCAGTATCTCATGGCACCATCCCAAGTGGTGCCACATCAGGTCCCTCCTGGATTTGGGCGACACAGTGGCTTCTCTCCTTGGCTTGTCTGTAAGCAATGACTCGCCTGTGTTCTCGGGATAGCTGGAGCGCGTGTCTGCAGGAGCAGTGGGAGACCCCGACGCTGAGCTGCTCCACGTGGATGAAGTGACCTGAATTCCTTTTGCCTTACCTACTCGGAGATGCCTTCAGTGAGATGCTCTGCCCAAACCCTGGTGGGATCCAGGTGGTGACTGAGTCTGTCTGCTGGCCCATGGCTTTGCCTCCAAGACCCCCTTAAGCCCTCCTCCCCCTCCCCATACTGCCACAGGGGGTGGGGATGGTCCCAGAAGGCAGCAAACCCCCAAGCTGCAAGAGGAGGACAGCAGCTCCATCCCCATGGTGACGCTGGCACAGCCCTGGTACCAACATGCCAGTAGGTACAACTGTTCAAAGACAGTCCCTGCACCCCAGTGCTGATCCAGGGATGCCTGACGATGCACAGATCTCTCCATCCAACAGATGGGGGGGTGTCTTGCACTTGGGATCTGCCTCCCGGGTACCACGCCGTGGTGGGGGCACACAGGGATGCCAGTTTCCCAGCTGTATCCCACTTTTCCAGCCCCTGCTGCTGGTGTGTGTAGGTAGTCAATGCTTTCCCAGCTCCTGCCCCCTGTATATACCCCTCTGGATACTGCAGAGCGCAGCTCGCACCCAGCCCAGCTCACCCACGAGTGTGCAAAGGCGTGTGTGGGTGTGCAAACCTCCTCCAGCTTTTCTGTCCTTCTGTCTTGCGGCACTGGTTGTTCTGGACTCCAATGGAGCCTGAGGAAGAGATGACTTCTCTTTCTTCCTCTCCTCCTTCTTTTCTTATTCTCCTTCTTGTCTTCCTCCTCCTTCTTCTCCTCTTCCTCCTCCCCCC
>VXBQ01008983.1:164264-175245 GCA_013400175.1 Phainopepla nitens | reverse complement strand
ACCATCAACAAGGACTCAGCGGCTAAAAATAGCAGCGTGCTCTCGCAGGGGGATGCTCCGCCATCAGAGCAGTGCTGGCACCGCGGACACCCCGCTCCCCACCCCAAACCCCCGGGACAAACCCCCTCCCAAGCTCGTCCCACAGCCAGGGGCGCAGCCTCCTACGGTGAGGAGATACCGGAGCTGGGAAGGAAGGGCTTGCACCCCCCCGGATCCCCCGGCAGCTCTCAGGGAGGGGAATAAGCGCCTATCGAGTAGCGTCAGCCCCGGATTTGTTTAATTGTGAGCTGGTGGAGTTTAAAGAAACCCTTTCTGGCTGCCTGCCACACCGCAAAGTGCTCCGGAGAATTTGATTATTAAGGGAGGAGAGAAAAGGGGAGGCTGCGGGGGGGAGCTGGGGTGTGTGGGACAGACCAGGAAAGGGCATCCTGCCTCAGGAGCTGGGAATGAGAGGCACTGGGGGGGATGGAATTCAGACAGAAATACAGACAGACCCCCCTCAGCAGTGCAGAGGGACCCGAGGGGCTCGCCCGGGGTAGGGGCAAACCCTCCACGCAGTTGTGGAGCTGCTGCTGTTTGTCCCTGCACCCCACAGACACCCCGCTGCCAAAGCACCCCCCCTTCTGTGAACCCCTTTAATGCACTCTACCCCCAGTGCACCCCCTCAATGCACCCCCTTACTGCACCGTCCCCCAACAAACCCTTTAATGCACCCCAACAATGGTCCCCCTCCCCAGCGAACCCCTTTAACGCACCCTCTCTCCAGCGCACCCCTTCAATGCACTCTCATTAGTGCACTCTCGCCCCAATGCACCCCAATAACGTGCTCTCCCCGCAGTGAACCCCTTTAAACACCTCCCCAGTCCTCCCATCACCACCAGCATCTCCCACCACGCCAGTGCTCCGGCCCAGCGCAGCGGCTGCGGGGGTTCTGGTACCCGGGGCAGCCCGCAGCCCCCCGCGCCCCCCAGCCCCGCGTCCCGCCCCATTTCGGCGCTCAGCCGACCGGAGCAGCTGTTCCCTGCACACTTCACTTGCCCGCAGATGATGATAAATGGAGCTGGGGCTGCGCCGCCCATTGCGTGGGGGTGGGCGGATGTGGGAAAGGAGGAGGAGGAGGAGGAGGAGGAGGAGGAAGGATGGGGTCCTCATCTCCTGCAGCCCCCCCAGATCACGCTGCTCCTCCCATCCAGCTGCTGGGGAATTCCCTGGGCAGGTCCCCTCCCTACCCAAACCGCCCTCCCCGGGGGCTGGAACCTGCCCAGGGAATTCTCATGGAAATGGGGCGCATTCCCATCCCCAGATCAGTGTCCCATTTAGGGGCCACAGTCCTTCACTGCTGCCCCTCTCCCAGCTCTGCTCCTCCCCAGTGAGGAATTTCCCTTAGGAAAAAATCCACGGCCTGCGAACCGCACTCATGACTCAACGTTTCTGCTGGCCCCGGTTCCTCTGTCGCTTGCCAGGGGAAGCCCGTGGCCGCCCCAACCTCATCCCCTCACATGGAAATCCGGCTCAGCCGCCAGCTCCAGCCTTTCTCCCCTTGGTTTTTCCTCCTTTATTTTGGAAGGGGAGGGGGAGTTGGGTCCTTGATGTCAGGGATGGGAGGTTTGCAGAGGGTTGGGCTGGGGAGGATGATGGGAGGTTCTGGGAGTCAGAGCAAGTTGCTGGTTTTTTTTTTCTTGGTAGTGGAAAATGTCAGTTGGTAAGGCAGGATTTGAAAAGGAAGGGAGGAGAAAAAAAAAGGAGAATAAGAAGAAAAAGGGGAGGGGGAGAAGAAAAAGGAAGATAAAAGGAAGGTAAAAAAGGAAAAAGAAAAAGAAAAAGAAAAAGAAAAAGAAAAAGAAAAAGAAAAAGAAAAAGAAAAAGAAAAAGAAAAAGAAAAAGAAAAAGAAACAGAGAAAGAGAAGGAATTAGAGAAAAGGAGAAAGCAAAAAAGGTATAAAAGGAAAAAAGAGAAAAAGACAAAAAAAAAAAGGAGAAAAAAAAGGAAAAAGAAGAGGGAAAAAAAAGGCTGGAGGCTCACAGCAAAACAGATGCTCAGCCTGAGCCTTCCTGGGAAAATTCCCTCTCTGGAGATGAACCCTGTTCCACTGCGCAGCAAAATTCATGGCCGGATGTACCACGGAGTGAGGCTCCACATGATCCCAATCCCAGCCAGCGGCTGGACACTGACCTTGGGGCTCTGAGGGGAGAGGAAAACAACCCTGCAGGAGGCTGGAAACACAGCCCAAGTCAGGAGGGATGCGGCAATCCCAGTCTCCAAACCCTGCTGCAGACCTGCCTGGAGCTGTCAGTGCCACGGCGCCAGGGCACCCATGGGAACAGCTGTGGCTGTGGGGCTGTTGTCACCACCATGGTGACCTCAGCCAAGCCTCCAGCCTCACCCCAAGTGAGCAGCACGGGGCCAGCCTCCACACACTCACTTTTTCTTCTTTACTCATTTTCTGCCTGACAGGTTGGGATCCTTCCTCCCTTCCTTCCCCCCTCCCGTCCTGCTCTCGGCCTGACTCACTTCAATTCCAATAATAATTAACCATTCCAGTCATTACTGCGACCGCTAATATTAACCTTCCCTTCCTCTCCCACATCCTGTTTGTCCCCTGCCTCAGTTTCCCCTCGAAGCAGGACAGAAGCTCCATCCCTGCAAGGAAAGGCAGGGAGCAGACGCCATGCCCTTGGCACCCTCTGGGATGCTGATGCCCCAAGGGGTTCATGCTGCTTGCAACAAAAATAAAAGCAAATAAAAGCTCTCCCAAGTATGGGAGAGGGAATGGATAATCATCCCAGTCCCAGATCTGGTCTGCATCTCGTGAGCTGGTTGCTCAGGAATGCAGTTGGATGCATAAGGCTGCACTCCCTGGGGAATGTGGCAGGGATGGATCGTGGCCCTCTGGCACCTGCTGACCCTTCAGCCCAGCAAACCCACACCAAACCTGGTGGCAGGACCTGGCACCCACCCAGCAGCTTGGAGGTGGAAAATCCACTGGCTTGGAACCAGGACCACTCTCTAGCTGTGCCTCAGTTTCCCCACTGGAGCGTGGTCCAGGTTTGTGCTGGGAAGTGCCAGCCCAGGAGCAAGAGAATGGAGTAGGCTCATGACACAGATCCAGGATCCTGGACCTCCATCCCCAGTGGGTCTCTCCATCCCCAACAGAACTGGAGACCCTGAGGGATCACAGGTCACCCCCAGGACATCCCCAGCTCTTCTGAATGTGCCTCTGGGTCCAGCCCCTCTGGCTTGTCCCTGGTCACAGCCAGTTTTTCTATCAGGAAAACTTCCAGCAAATTCACGCTGCCACATGTAAAACCAGGAGGCCTCAGCTGCTGTGGGATGGCTGCTGACAGCAAAGGACAGACTCTGGCACCATCCCATGCCTTCTCCCCGTCCCAAACACTCTCTCCCTCTCCGGGAGGAGATGGGGCTTTGTCCCAGTGTCCCCATCACATCAGCACATGGGGACATTCGTGGCCATGTTTTAGACGAGTGCCATTCCATTATCCCTGGAGATCCCAGAGAGATCCCCAGTCCCTGTCTCACTGAGACCCCCTCACTGGGGTTCATGGTTATGGGGGGCATTACCCTGTCCCCCTTTGGCCTTCCTGTGGCAACTCCTGCCTTCACTTCTGGGGCAGCCAATCTCACGACCCAGCAACCACCAGCTCCCCACTGCCATCACAGCAAAATCTGTGAGGTGCCCTCGGATATGGGCACCCCGCAGATGCCACGTTTCAGCATCTGCCCACAGACAGGTCCGTGCACCAGAGGCAATCCTGGCTGTGCTGCTGCCGGGCTCTGCCCTCAGCCATCCCCTGCCAGCAGCAGACAGCTCAGTAATGAAGCGTAATGCTCCGACACTCCCCTGAGTGACAGTGGCCAGCACTGGCTGCGTCCCCACGGCTCAACACGGCCTCCTCTGCCTGCCAGGGAGGGGATGAGCATCCCCCTGCCATGATTTGGGCTGGGGGGCTGCACAGTGGTCACCTGCTAGGCGATGCTGAGCTAGAATCCCCCCAGGAGAAAGGAAAAATAAGAATAAAACGGTGTTAAAAAGAAAAGAATCAAGTAAGAAAAAACATACACAAGAAAAGAAGGTTGAAAATAATAAATTGAGGTTTGATGCTGTGTGGTAAATTATTTTGGTATTATATATTCCCCAGCTTCAAATCCTGAAGACAAATACTGGGGCAGGTGAGGTGGGAAGCAGATTTCCAAAGGCCTTCTCCCAGCTCTAGGTTATTGACTCTGTCAATCATGGCAGGCACCGTCCCCACCTCTGGCACCCCACAAAATCAGTTCCTTTTGTTCCTGCTGAAAAACTGGAGAGGGAGAAAGAGGAGGGGAGAGGAATTTGGGGCAGGGAACTTCCAAAAGAGATGATTAAGGAGTTAATCTGCCTGAAATAGATAAGGAGCTTAGAGCTGCTGGTATTTGACTGTCCAAGTTTGGATTCAGCGTGTCTTAAACACTGGCTGGAATGTACTTAGATATGACCAAAGTACATGTCCCCCCGAGGAATTACCAGGTTGCCAATTAGATTTGCTTCCCAGATTCACTCAAACCTTCACAAGCTTCTTCAGAGGAGGAAAATTGCTGCCTGTCCCTGGGGAGACAGCAGAGCAGCCGCTGCTGCCTGGCCCTGCAGCCAGCACAGCTCGGCACGGCGCGACACGAGATCCCAGTGGGCAGCCCCAGGACTTGCAGGAAGGTGGCACAGCCAGGATGATGGCAAGGCAGGATTGCCTGTGCCAGTCTGGGGGCAGCAGGCATGGCCTGGTGGGTGCTGCTGGGGGAATTTGGGTGGTTTTGGGGTGCTGGTGTGAGCCTTGCCATGGTCATGGTGCACTGGTGGGGCTCTCACCAGAGCAGGCTCAGCATTCCATGGGGCTGCAGAGCCACGGCTCTCCCTGCCTCCAACCAGGCTCACAGGGCTGCCACGCAGCCAAATCCAACCTAAAACACCCCAGCTCAACCTCCAGGCAGAGGACACAACACAGAACAGAGCCATGGGGGAGGCAAACAAACACTGAAACAAACCCCAGAACATCTGACTCCTGATCCCTGTGGGCACCTGGCACACCACAACCCAATGCTCAGAGCAGTGAGAACCCCTGCCCATGCCAGGTGAGGGTCACCACTCAGGGGCCAGAACAACATCCAGCACCAGGACAAAGTAGAGGTAGAAAAGCAAACACCAAGCCCTGCAAAAACCCTTCACTATCCATTTATTTTAACCACTCCATTCCCATTCTTGTTATTTATGGTGCGTCATAACATGACACTGAAAGTAACGAAGTTTGGGGGGGCTGCATGACCAACAGAGAGGGAGTACCATGATGGGAGAACCCACCACCAGCTCCCACATGCAGGCACCAGGTTCCTTTCCAGTTCTGGGCTGTATTTAGTAAATCTGGGCTTGGTTTCTGTGCTGGCATCCCAATCTTATTGAAAAGTGTTGGGAGTGGCAGCCAGTCTCACCAGGCCAGTGTCAGCACTGCTGGAGTGGCAACAGCACCATGATGGAAAGTTGCTGGAACATCAGCTTTGGATGCTGAGTCCTGGTAACAGTTGCTATGTGAAACATTCAGAGGTGGAATTTACTGTCACAGTTAATAATAGATGAAGGTTTTAGAATTTTTGATGCTTTACATTTTAAGCTGTTTGATTTATAATGCTTCAGAAAAGGGTGGGGGGAGGCAGGAGCTGAACAGCAGCACGAGGTAAACAATGCAAGTGGGGAGGTGGGCAAAAGGCTCCATCCATCCATCCATCCATCCATCCATCCATCCATCCATCCATCCATCCATCCATCNTTGCTGGATGTTGGCTCCATCCATCCATCCATCCATCCATCCATCCATCCATCCATCCATCCATCCATCCATCCATCCATCCATCCATCCATCCATCCATCCATCCACCCCCCTGTCCATTCCAGAGCTGTGCTGAGATCCCCCATGGCCAGCAATGGGATGGGGTCTCCCCACCAACCACCAACACCAGGGGTCACCCTGGCGGAAAACCTCGTCACGATTGGGACGGAGCCCCTCAATTCCACATCACACTTCATTTTGGGTCCTCTCTCCTCTCCTCTCCTCTCCTCTCTTGCAGGTGTATTTCAAGTAGCTCCGTAAATAGCAGCGCGCGGCGTGCCTGCGGCGGGGCGCGCGGGTCCTGCTGATTAGGAATGCGCTGCCAAAAACAGAGAAGGGTCTCACTTCCCTGCCAAGTTGCCACCCTGCTCCCACAAAGAGGTGCCAATGTCCCAGCATGTGGGGATGCTCCAGCTGGATCCCAGGGGGCTGGTGCTTGCTGTGTCCACTCCTTCCTGGAAAGCAGCAGTGAGCACAGGTGCTGTGTGAAGAACCTCGGTGTCTCATGGTGTCCTTTGGCGTCCTCGATGTCCCATTAGCAGCACCAAAGCCCTGTGATGGCTTCAGCTCTGGCACATTCTTCCTGCTTATTCTAAATGCTGGAGCATCCCAGCGTTTCCAGTGTGTGTGTGGAGCATCCCAGCACCTCAGATGTGTGGTCAGGAGGATTTAATCCCAGCTCAGTAAGGCTTCAGGTCATGACACAAGGAGCAGAGGGGGACTCCACACTTCTTCCACCAGTGCTGGGCACGCAGTGACATCTTGACAAAACTGGGGGATGGGATGGAAGAGAGGGGGTTCCCCTCTACTCCCCCAAACACAGTTCAGAGAAGAGATACTTTGCAACGCTGTTGGGAGGATGTGCTGACTGGAGCCTCCAACACTTGAAGACATTCCAGCCCTAACCGGCTCCATGGCTCCTCCCAAAGTCCTGAGTGCATACAGGAGCTGCCAGAGCCCAGGAGGTGGCTTAGGTGCATCCCACAGCACCAGCACCCTCCAGCCCCTCTGGAGCCCCCATTTCCCCCAGGACTGAAGATTCCCAGGGGTCCTAGGCTGAGCTGGCCAATGACGTCTCAATCAGGGCCGTGCATCGCCCCATTTACATATGCACATCCCGGCCGGAGCCGAGTATAATTTCCTTATAAAGCAGCTTTGACACACGGGGTAGCTTGCCTTAATGAGGAGGGTGATTGCACAAAGATCCGTTACTAATGGGCTTGGGGCAGGCAGCGCCCGTGCTGCAGACTCCTGCTGCCAAACCCAGCACCACACAGCACCACACAGCACCCAGCTCTCCCCAGAGACCCTGCTGCCAAACCAGCACCACACAGCACCTGGATCTCCCCACAGACACAGCATCCCCACTGGAATTACACCCATGGCTGAGCCAGCGCTGGCAACCTCTGGCTTGGTGGGATCTCACCCTGATCCCGGTAAGATCCTGCGCCTCTGCCAGCTGCCTCTCTGCCTCGCAGCAAAACCCATTTGAAGGTCCAAAAAGGCACATCTTGGCATGAAAACCACTCAACCCTTCCCAAAAAACAGCCCCAGGAAGGGAGATCGAAGTCAGCACAGCACTGGAGTCCCCCAGTACGCACGAGGCACCTGAAACATCAAACCATCTGTGTCCCTGCCTGCACAGGCACCCACTGTACGAAGCCACTGCTCCCACCTGGCACCACCTCTGCCAGCAACCAGCCCAGTCATTACCAGAATTGCCTAATTAAAAAACATATTAAAACCTGTGAGTCTCCCAAGAGCAAGTCCCTCCCTGCAAAGCTCTGACAAATTCAATGCACAGGTTCATCTCTGCCACTGCCCCCGGCCTCCCCCGGGGACCCCCGTTAGTGGCGGGTGCCTCGTTAGCTGCAACTCGTTTGTGGCATCGAGCAGCTCTGCCCCAGACATCTTCTCCTGCGACCAGAGGCGCGCTACGTCCCAGGGCACTGCCACAATATATTAAGACGCGGTGCTAAAAATAAGCAACAGTAAAAATAAGCAGGAAAACCGTGGTCCCTGCCTGCCTCTGCCGGCCTCGCACCGGCGGAGCTCCCACTGCAGCACGCGAGCTGGGGAAGCACGTCAGGAACGAGAGGGTTTTGCTGGGTTTTATTAAAACGACGTGATCTTCCCCTCCCTCCGCCCCCATCTCCAGCCTCTCGGTGGAGCGAGCCCCGCGGTGACACACAGGACTTGGTGACAAATCATCCCAGGGGTGGGCGGTTTCTCTGCATGCTGGTGGTTCCGGGCATGGCCACAGCTGGCGTGAGGCCCTGCCTGTCCCTCCAGGGCTGGAGCAGATCCCTGCCCACCTCACACAGCCCCGGATGGGGCTCTGCCCCCCGATGGGGACACCCCAGGAGCCAAGGGCGCTGCTCCGTGTGCCCAGCCATGGTGTGCCATCAAAGGATGGATGGGTTTTGGCCAGCCCCGTGGTACACACAACAGCCAGGCTGGCTCCCTGTGGCTATCCCCATTCCCAGAGCTCCCCCAACATCTGCAAACACCTCATTCTGCCCTCTCGCTGCCAGCCAGGCACACGAGTGCCGGCGTGGCACAGCCCACGGGATGGGAGCTGGGAGAACAGAACCCCCTACCCGGGAATGCATCTTGGAGCACCTGGGGAGAGGGCAAGAGGCTCCTCCCGCCGCCTGCACCCCGTGGGGCACCATCCTGACTCCTTGGGGCTGTGGGAGGCAGCGGCAGGGACACAGCCCCCGCTTGTCTCCGTGAGATGAAAGAGCAGCTCCGGGCGCGGGGACGGCTCCGTGCCTGCAGCCCAAGGCGAGCGGCCGCCCTGCTGCCTCGGCTGCGGCTGCAACGAATGCGTGCACATACCTCTGCCCCGGCACGGGTGTTTGCTCTTCTCTTCCGCGGCTGTGATTGATTAAAGGATCAGGGACATCTGAGAATGGAGGCAGCAGCGGCAGCAGCAGAAGCAGCTCCCTTTGGACTTGGAGAGCTTCCTTGCCTGCTGCTTGCTGCTGCCGTTGCCTGTCAGGCAGCTTTTAATCAAGGTTTGCTTATATCTGCAAAGGCCTTTCCCAGAGGGATGAAGGGAGGAAAAGAGGGGGGGAGAGTATATTAACATGCCAGCCACCCTCCCTCTCCCTCTCCTTTGTTTATGGAGAGGGTCAGTGCTTGGAAACGGCTGGCGGGGACCGGGAAAGGCGCTCAGGGGGTGCTGGATTGTGGTGCAGCTCTTGGCATGTCCAGGTCTCATGGCAGAGCCAGGGGTAGGGAGGGCATCATGCTCAGCTGGCATGTGCTCAATAACAGCACCAGTGTGTGGAGGGAGCAGGATCTGGGGGCCAGGACTTGGTGGCTTCCTCCGGGTGGCTCTGGATGCCTAGCATGTCCCCCCACACACAGCAAGGAGGGGATCAAGCTGTATACCCCCAAATCGGGGTCTCGGCCCAGAGAGACCAACATCAACCCTATGCTGAGACCAGCACTGTCCATACACCAAGACAACTCAGGCAGAGGGAGCCCAGGCCCCTCCACCCCACTCCTGGCCTCATGGAAGGTCAGGGTCTCCACGCTCATCCTACAGCTCACTGGGACTGCAGTGGGGATGGCCACATCACAAACACCCCATCTCCCTTCTGCAGGGTGGGCTCTGTCAGTGAAACGAGGGCTCAGAGGGACTGACACCAACCCCACAGCTGCCACAAGGCTGGGTTTGCCCCATGGCACTGGGATTTCAGCGCTGCACAGGCTGGGAGCACCCTGGCATCACCCACTACTCCACCATCACTCACCACAGCCACCACTGGAGCCGTGCACATCATGGTACAAACTATGTGGGAGGACAGGTGACCCCCAGCCCTGTGTCCCCTCATCAAGCACTGTCTCTGCCTCCACTGCCATTCCTGCACATCACTTTGGCTCTCCACGTTATCTTATTGCTCAGCTAATGACCTGCTAAAAGTATTATGTGAAAAACCGTGCTCTTAGCCAGCCATTAGACTGGTTAGGACCAGCGGGTCATGCTTTATTGCTTTAATAACGGAGTTTATGAAAGGTCGTCTCATAACTGATAACATGCATAATTTTTGTAACTTAATTAATGCTGCTAATATACTGGAGTCTCCATCAGCTGCTGGTGCAACTGATGCTCAGTTTGCATCCTGGGCAGGGCTGGCAAGAGTATCCCAGGCCAGGCTCTGCCTGCTGTCCTTGCCAAACAGCGCCCACACTGGGAATGCAGTTCAGATCCACACCAAAACCTCACCATGCCACTTCTCCAGACTGGAGCATCCCGCTCAGAAATGCTCCAGCAGAGACAGGGAGTGCTGTGAGTAGGCAGAGGGAAATGGGAACAGATCCAGTTCCCAACCCCACAAGCCTGAAGGGAAGGGATTTATTTGCTTCCACTCTGCCCAGCCCATGGAGAAGACAAGGCAGATTTGGGACCTGCAGCCAGGGAGAATTTTACCTGGGGAAGAACCAAAAACCTCAGAGGGATGGGAACTGCTCCAGCAATCCCATACATCTCTGCCTGAAGTTACAACTGAGCAAAAGAGTTTTGCCTTGACTGGGGATTTCTGGCTGTGCCCCAAGAGGGTTCCCCTGGGAACCCCCAGACAGACCCTGCTCCTCTGGTGATGTTAAGGGCAGCCAGGCTGGCACAGGGCAGAATCGTGCTGGAACTGCTGCCTTTCTTCCCAGCACTGGTTTTTAAGGACAACATCCTTGACAACAATGTTGACAGTGTTTTTTGAGAATTTTTTTTAAGAACATCCTCTTGTGAGGGTGGTGAGACCCTGGCACACGTACCCAGAGAAGCTGTGGCTGCCCCATCCCTGCAAGTGTCCAAGACCAGGCTGGACAGGGCTTGGAGCAACCTGGTCTAGTGGAAGATGTCTCTGCCCATGGCAGGAGGTGGAAGTGGATGGTCTTTAGGTCCCTTCCAACCCAAAACATTCTACGATTCTGCGACAAGTACACATTTTTCTCATTAAAAAGGAAAAAACGCAAAAGCAAACAACTTCTCCCCGTTGCCCGAACGCACACCTAGGGGGTTGAGCATCCACGGGGGAAGCTGAGAATCAGATGCATTTTCCAGGCAGCAAAAACAAGCCCTTCCCTTGCAAGGAAAAAAAAA
>VXBQ01008983.1:134839-148699 GCA_013400175.1 Phainopepla nitens | reverse complement strand
GTAGGCTTAATCCTCTGGAGCGGGGGAGAGGGAAAAGGAGGAGGCTGCTGCCTTCTTTATAGTTTTGATTTTTTTTTTTCCCTCTTCCAACCTCGTAGGATCAGATTAACCCCCCCTTCCCCTCCCCTCCACGCACACACACACTCTCTCTCTCCAGCCCCAGCCATCCCAACCCTCCGCCAGCACTGCACCGGGGAGATGCCGGAGTCGGCGCAGGGTGGGATGCGGGTCTGGCCGCCGCGATGAGCTGGGTGGGATGAGCTAGGTGGGCTNAAAAAAAAAATCCAGGCGCGCTGGTGCTCCCAGCACCATCATCTGCGGGGATTGAGGTGCACGGTGAGCTGATGGCAACTCATCATTTTGGGGAGGTTTATTATTAGCAGGAAGGGGGAAAGGGAGGTGGTAACAAAGAGCAACCCTCGCACACACACACAGATTTTTCCGGGGGGGTAAATAAAACCCGCCGCAGAGGCGAGGAGAGGGAGCTGGTCCCCTCGCCAAGGGACGCGGAGCTGTGGTGGCCCTGGCACACCGGGCCAGCCGTGCCCTGGCCGCCGGCGGCGCCGGGATCGCTGCCCCGCAGCTCCGCGCCCCGGCTGCTGCCCGAAGGGCGCAAACGCCCAGCCCTGCCTCCTCCCACGACTCCGCTCTGAGCCTCTGCTAATTGAACTAAAGCTGTTCACCTTGATAACGCAGCACGGCGGCAAGTTTCCGAGCCGTACGCGGGGGGCTGGAGAGCTATTTGATCCACTTCCAAGGCGCTGCCTTTCAATTCAACCCCTTGCTCTTGAAGGATGGATAACCAGGCCCTCTCTTTTCCCTGTTAATTACTCGAGATAGGAGGCATCAAGCTGCAAACCAGACCGAACCTCATAAGGGGACACAGCACCTGCAAAAGCAGACTGCTTGTTCTCATCTCCCCTGTCCTTTTCCTCCCCATCCTCATCCTTATCCTCATCCCCACGGCAGACCCAGCCTGGCTGTCTGTAGGTAATACACCACGAAATGCTCCCAGCCACCTCCAGCTTCCCACATGCCTCTCTGCAGGATGGTAAATCAAGCTGGGACCTCATGGCTCTCCAGGGACTCGGTGTTATTCCCTGTAATTACCAATCTGCCCTGCCCTTCACACGGAAGAGCCTGGCACTGTTTGGAACCACAAGCTGTGACTGCCACCCTGGTAAAGCCAAGGTGGGATGGACCCAAAGGACATCACCCCCAGTTTCTCCTCTGGGATTGACAGAAGGCTAAAGGATTTGTTATTTTTACACTACAATCCAATAAATTCAACAATCTGACCCGTCCATGTCATTTCCCAGCTCTGGTATGTTTGAAATCCCCACCTCCAGGAGTCCTGTGATTTCAGGAAGACCTCAGCCCTGCTCTCCCCCAACCCTGACCTCACCGTGGTGGGGAGAAAGGTTGAAACCACAAGCCCCAGAGAGCCCCACATGCAAATTAAATCACCACCAAACACTTTGGTTATTAAACACTGTTATTTTTCTGGAACCTTTACAGTTCTGCGCCTACGATTTACGGGTTCAAAAAGGCTGATTTCATGACTTCTCAGCATTTCTGAGGTGTCAACACCCACATCACCTCTGTTTGCATGACACGGTCAAGTCTATTTAAGCCCAACCACTGCCTGGGTAGCAGACCACCACCTATAACACCAATTAACTTTACTCATTGAAACCTCCAAGCTCATAGATGAGGACACTGCTCAGTTGTGCAGATGGAAAAGTTTCCATCCCCTTGATAAAATCTGGATCCAGAGCATCTTGGAGCAGATCTCACCCTGAGCTACCAAGAAACAGCATGATCAGCATCAAAAAGCCTCTTCCCATCTTCCCTGCCACCAGAGCAGGGCTCACCTTGCTGATCAAAGTCAGAGGCTTCCCTGGACATAACCCTGCACCTCCTGCTCCGGAGAGGCTAAAAAATAATGACTCATAGCAATGTTATTTCTGGAGCTGCTAAAACAAAGGCACTCCGGCTCCCTTGGCTCCCTGGGTGTCTCACTGCTTCGACCTAAATGATAAAGCATCCTGGGAAAACTGAGCTTTTCCCCTTTCATCCAGCCCTGACATGAGTGGCCAACCCGGGGTCCAAGCACCTCCCCAGTACCTACATGGGATGCTCTAGTTGGCTCTTTCTCATTGCTCTTTTTTTCATCCCTCTTCCTGGCAGATTTTCCCTCAGCTCCACTCCCAACCATCCCAGTGGATTGCTTTCTTGCCCTGGCCCGGGTGCCACACACCCCACACGTGCTGTGGCTCCTGGCAGGCAGGGAGCAGCAGCCCTGCTCTCATCAAGCTCCGTGCATCAGCTCTGAGCGGATCCGATGGATTTTCATTTCCTAACTTTGCCCTTCAGGCTATTTCTAACGAGCTTCCTCACGCTTAAAAAAAAAAAAAAAATAAAATCCTTCATCTTGCAGCGCGGTGTCAGAACAGCAACACTCGGGATGACTGTGCCTGCGAGGAGGCTGGAAATTAATTATATCACAGTGGCTTTAGGTAGGGATCCATCCACTGACCTCCTTGTCCAGCTCCCGTCTGGGACCCAGGGAACAGCCAGAAATCCCCTCCCAAAGCAAACAGGCTTTTTTTGGCCTTGGAAAAATGTATTTTTGTGGTGTGATGTCTGTGAAGCACAGTCCTCTTGTGACCCCGTGCCCTCCCCATGTCCTCAGCCTTGAGCCCTTTTGTGTAGCCTCTTCCTGCAGCACTGGGTCCATCCACCCTTCTGGACTCATCTCTCCCACTGGGAGGGAGGAATCAGTCCTGGGCACCTTAATTTCCACTAATCAGATGTTTTAATGAGTTTCTCAGCGCCCAGCACATCCCACTTCCCACCACCACCCCCTCCGAGGCCGGCCCCGCTCCCGCGCCGTGCCGAGGCCCCTGACATCTCCAAGGCTTTCCTTGGTGGGAGAGCAGCGATTATTTCTCTCAAAAGGTCTCTTATAATGGAAACCATCTCTGCATCCCTCCTTGGTCTCCTCCTGCCGTGACCCAGGCTCCATCGAGAGGAGCTCTGCTCCGAGGCAGCGCCGTGTTTCCATGGAAAGAGTGAATAGCAGAGTCTTCCCAGTGGTTTATTAGAATTCCTTTTACTCCGATGGAGAGTTTTAGAGCAAAGTAGAAAGGCTTTAATGTGGGGCTAATGGAGCCCCTGGGAAGTCCAGGAAGGAAATCTCCCCTGGAGAAGAGGAGGCGTGAGGAGAGGGAGGGCAACTTTCAAGACAAATTCCTGGACAGGTTGAAATTTTTTTGCAGGAGCCATCTCAGGCAGCGAGAAATGGAAATGAATGTTTGTTTTATTTTTAACAGATGTTACAAAAGACCTGCCAGTAATTCAGCGAACGATGCAAAACCTAGATCCCACTCACTTTTCCCGGCATGTCTTCCATCCCCTCCCTCTCCTGCTTGGTACAAATGCTTATTTGCATTTAGCATATCATATTTAAAAAAAAAAATTAAGCAATAAAATAACAATCATACGCCACTTCATTTCCTCCCTCCCTACGGCTTTGGTTTCAGGTTAAATCCTTGTTGGAGCAGTTATTAATTGTTTTTAATAAATCTTTCTGTCTCTTCAGACTTCCCAAACCCATATTCTACTCACCCACTTTGGGGGATGCCCTCTTGCCCAGGCCCCCACCCCTCTCTCACTGCTGTTCCCTCAAGGAACAGCTGTTGACTCTGCAAAGTATTTGGAGGCCCAGTGTGAAACACAGACTGCAGCCTCTTCTTTGGGAAGAAACACAGGGATTTGCAGTTAAGAAATGGGGATATGGAAAGTGGAAGAAGTACAATGAGGGGATCCTAAAACCATACAGCTAGGGGCTGGAAAAGCAGTAAGAGTGTGGCTCTCCAAAAAGCAAGGTGCAGAAGGTGATCCATGAACACACACCACAGCACCTCACCAGCCCACAGGGAACTCGGAAGCTGATCTGAAACCCACCATGATGCCAGAGGGGTAACTGGGATGTTTGTAGGTAATACACACTGTTTGTGAGTGACACACATGAAACCCAAACCTGGGAGGCCAGTGACAGTCCTGGAATCCCAGAATGGTTTGGCTTGGAAGGAACCTTAAAGCCCATCTCATTCCAACCCCCCTGCCATGGGCAGGGACACCTTCCACTATCCCAGGTTGCTCCAAGCCCCTTCTAACCTGGCCTTGGACACTTCAAGGGATCCAGGGGCATTCACAGCTTCTCTGTGCCAGGGCCTCACCACCCTCACAGGGAAGGATTTCTTCCTAATATCCAATCTATCCCTCCCCACTGCTGATGTGAAGCCATTCCCCCTTGTCCTGTCACTCCATGCCCTTGGACAGTGTCCCTCTCCAGCTTTTGTAGTCCTGGCCAGAGGAGCCCTGAATCCCACGGATACCAGATTTCCTGAAAATGAGCAACTTTGGCAGCTCCTGGTTTAACTCTTGCCTGCAAAACACAAGCTGCAATGGTTCCCCTTTTCATGCCTAACTCTGAAATACCACTTCTCCTTTGGATACCAAGCTTTCCAAAGAGCAAGATCCCAGGGAAACCTGGAGTGGGTAAATGCAGCATGATTTCCTGCCCAGTTTCCTGTTAGCAACCCTGCATGCACAGCCCGTGATCCCACACACCAGCAAGTCCTGTGCTGGATTCATACTCCATCGATGCCTTGTTTATGGGATCCCAAGCAGGAAAGGTGAATACAGGCTGTGGGGAGCAGCTACAGGTCAGTACTGACACAAACAGGGTGTCCCTGCACCCGTGAAAAATCCTAAAATCTGCCAGATTTCCAGGCAGAAAATGGCATCCGTGTGCATATCCAGGTGACGGAGGAAAAGTGGCTGTTTTCACTGAGCTATCTCCTCTTCCCGTTACAATCCTGCACCTGGTTAGCAACTGTCGGAAAGAGGTTAATCACAGTCCTTAAATCAGGAACCTTGTTGTGGTATGCTCAGGATGCACATCTGTGCTCTCCATGCCTCATCCCCGGCAGCATTTGGGAGAAGGCAACATGCCAAAAAATCCCCACCCCCAAATAAGCCACCCAACCCCCCCCAAAAGGAGCGACAAGCATCCCAGGGTGCAGGATCCTGCTGATTCCTTGAGCCCTGTTCTGCAGCACACGTGAAAGGCTCATGATTCCCTCAGCCCCACCACGGCCGTGGGTTAAAGGCGTCTCGGATAATGCGGTGTTGGCAGAGCCATTATGGGGCAGAAAAGGCTTTTGAGGGATTGGGGTTTTGCTCGCTGGCCAGCCTTGCGATGGAGGGGAGGAGGCATCACCTGGAAATGCCTTGGGAGTATAAACCACGGGGACCAGGGGTGGACTCACATCCCAGTCCAGAGCTCAGCCCTTGGCAGAGAAAAGGCTGGAGCTCCAGCAACTGCCAGCTGCCCAGTTTGGCTCCCGATTTCCAAGCATTGCAAAGCCGGGCCTGGCCTTGCTATTTCTAGGCCTGTCCCAGGGGATTACCCAGCCCTCCCTGTTTTGGGAAAAAGCAGCATTTCAGAGTGTCAGAGCCCTGGTGCTCAGCTGGGCCCCGGGCTGCCAGTGCGGCAATGCCGGCAGCACTCAGCACCAGAGACCGGGGCGTTCCACGCACACACACACGTGCACAGCCCGGAAAATGGAGAGGAATTGATCCCGGAGGCAAATCTCTTTTGTTCTAACCCCGCTGCTGTAACTGGATCTCCCCAGGTTCTCGGCTCAGGAGCTGCTTTGGCAGATCACATCGCTTTCATGCCTTCTCCCAGTGCCAGCTTGTCACGTTCCCCCGGCGCCGGCGGCGGGGAGGGGACGGGTGGGAAGGGGAGGCATCACCCCCAGCGCTTGTTTACCTCGGCACCGAGCACGAGGGGTGTACGGCGGTAATGAGCAAAAAACCTGGAGGGAGCAGATTGCAGAGCCGCGGCATGAGACCACCCCCAACTCACAGGCTGCCCCTTTTTAATGAGGTCCCCCCATCCTCCTCCCTGCCAGGCTCCCCGTGCCCTGACATCCTCCTGCCTTTTCCCCGCTGTCTCGTTCCGACTGCAGAAATGCTGATTCACAGAGCCCGGCGCAGGAGGCGTTTGGGAGGCAGAGAGAGCAGCACAACGCCGCCCGAATGCACCCGAGCTCCCCGGGCGCCTTCACACCGGGGACGTGTGAAGATTAATCCGCTCTGCGCTTATCCCAGCACCTCTTTCCCAGTGGCTCCCTCACCTCTCAGCAAGGTGAATCCATCCCCTCCCGGGAGAGCTCGCATGCGAATTTGCCTCCCCTTTCTGCACACGGCAGAGCAAGGTGAAAGATTTCAGGTGAAAGATGCCAGGACAGCGGGATGGGGTGGACGGCGCTTCCTCAGGAAAGCACTCCACTTTCCAAGCGGTAGGGCAAAGAGAACAGCACCCTGACCTGCTGCCAGGCATGTGTCAGACCTCACTCTTGGATGCTTTGATGCATCACTGGCAATCCAGACCCTATCTCCTCCTTCCAGGGCAGCCAGTGCCCGGCGGTGGGGTGGTGGCCCCGGCTGGCTCCTGGCAGCCACCGCCACGTCAAGGGCGCTGCTGTGACAGCAGCTGGCACAGCCGAGCTGCCCACCCTGCCTCTCCTCTCCTCTCCTCTCCTCTCCTCTCCTCTCCTCTCCTCTCCTCTCCTCTCCTCTCCTCTCCTCTCCTCTCCTCAGCTGGTGCAGAAGCAGGGCTGAAATCTGAGACAGCAAAAGGATGTTTTTTTGGAGTAGGCTGTAGAAACGGTGTCTCTAGCAGCCCAGGGCAGGCAAATGGCTGCAAAAGCAGGGGATGGCTGTCCAAGTATTTTGCTTCTCCCAAGTCCAGGTCCCTTCCCTCTGGGACAACCACAGCACACCGTAGGAGAGCTGAGGTGAATAGATCCATTCTGTCCTACTCCATCTTGCATTCCATGACCCCATTCACTTCTTCCCCCTGGGGCCACTTCATCCCAAAGTCACCTGTGGTGCCACAATGGATGCAAACTCTTGGGGACCCTGTGCACTGAACAGCAGGATGGGACACAGACTTTCTGTCACCCTGACACTCCTCCCTGTGCCACATCCCTCTGGACCAGCTCAGCACTGCTTGGATCAGGTGGGATCCATCCCAGACAAGGTCAGGCCGAAGAGAAACCCAGTAAACCAGGCAGGGAAGCCAAAATTGAACCAGTTCTGCAAGCCCATGGGAACACTCTGGATGTGCTTGAGGACACCAGGACACCCTCTGCCACCCTCACACTGCTGCATCTGAGGCTCAAAGACCAAATCCACCTTTTTCTTTAATCCTTCCACGTTTTTTTGCAGGGAGTATCAAGGCTGCGCTGGTCCACTCTGCATGGGCAACCACCTTCCCACAGCCAGTGGCCAAGCTGGGCTGCTCATGTGGCTCCCCCAAAAGCCATGGTGTACCTGAATAGGTTTCCACCACACAACTGTAAAGGCCCAAGTGGGTTTGAATAGGAGCCCCTTGAGGTATTATCTCAGCAGTGCCTCGAGGCAACCACCTGAATCCTTCCCTGACTGCTGCACAAACCTGGGATGCCTCCAGCAGCTGGGGATTGTGGACAGACCTTGCAGAGGAGCCCCCAGACCACCACAGCGCAGCCAGCACCATCAGCTCTCAGATGCTCCCATGTGCGGCCAGCCCTCAAAAAACAAGGCACAGTGATGCTAAGAAGACCAAAGCCCAGATGTCAAGGCAGGAAACCAAGCTGAAGTTTTCACATTCATCATATCGAGCTCTATTCTTTTTCATCTATTTCAAGGCAAGTCAAAAAGAGGTTCACACTCTCCCCTGGCAAACCACAGAGGATGACGTGAGCCTGTCTCTTGCATTGCAAGTAGAGTGTGTCAAGCAATTAGCAAGTCATCAGGAATTCAGATAGGGTGGGCAGGATACGATCCCTCAAAGCTCTGGCAGGAGCATTACCCATCCTGGAGTTTCCCATCAGGCATGGAAGGCAGCAGAGGGAGCAGGGGCTGTTGGTGAGCTCTCAGGAGCAGAGCAGACACCGCATGCCAGCAGAGCCTGATGCCATAAAACACTTCACGTTTAGCCTGTGCTGTAGCTCAAAGGCCTTGGGCATTCAACACAGATTTTTTCTTGCTCATTCCCAACCTCGGCAAGGTGGCCAGGGCAATTCCAAGAACGTTCCAGCATTCTGCAGGCCTGCTAGGTCAGCCTGAGCACCCCACACATAACCCATCCCTGGGCGTTTTGGCATTGCATCAACTCTTGCTGCTCCCACCAGTTTCACTCCCTGCAGCTCTGACCACGCTGGTTTCCACTTAACATCCTCCCAGCAGCCCAAACCCTGCTCTCCTGGAAGTTAGTGGCAAAACCCATGCAAGAGCAGGAGCAAGCCTTCCAAAACCTCACTGGGATAAGATTTTCACTTGGGCCCCCATTGCTGCTAAACCCACACCACACCAAGGCGTGCCACAGCACACAAGTGGAGTGGGACCATCACAGCAAGAGAACCTTGGAGAGGAACTCAGTGGCTTGCAGCCTCCCCAGACACCTGGCTGGTCCCCATGAACACCCAACCAGCCTGAAAGAAAAGAGAGAGGATTATCCCGAGGTGTGAGCAGCCAACCTGGGCGCACACCTCCCTGTGCAGAAGGATCCGGCGGGGCACAGGGGACGCCTCTCTGCCACCCAGCCTTTCTCCTCTCCATTGCCAAGGTAGCAGCAGACAATGCTATCTGCTGGCTTGTCAGCCAGCCCTCCTCCTGCCGTCTCTTTAGCCAGAAAACTCTCCATCTGTCTCCAGATGGGGTGTTTCTACCACTCCAGTCAAACCGATTCAGAGTGGAACAATGATGCTTTGTTAACAAAACAATTTTTGTATGTCAAGCCCTCCTTCTTGCGGGTTTTTCTCCCCCCCCAGTCCCCAGTGGGTCAGCTTTGTGTGGCGTCCTACATTTTGTTGTTTCTTTCACATTTTAAAGGCTCCGTATTTTAGTACAAAAGGTGCCTGCGGAGCAGCTTTTATCTGCGAGGCAAGATTTGACACATACGCAGATCACAATTGCGACAGGAGGTTCGTGATGTGGTGGTTAAGGGTGGTGTCAGGACCTTCAGAGTGATGAAGCATTATTCCCAGTGATTTTTGCCTCCAGGATAAAAATTAGAGCTGGTCCAACACTGCATGTACGGCTTCTGTGAGCTGGAATCCCCCAAGGGTTCATGGAGGGGGCAGGGAAAGAAAGTTTGAGCTTGCTTTGGTACAGCGCTGGCATCACCTGTGTCCATCTGTCCTTTTTGTGTCCTCCTGTGCAGGACAAGCCACCTCTGTCACTTGTGAGCGGAAGGGATGGGTACATGGAGCAAATCTATGTGCCTGTGAGTAAACGACAACCCTCTCCACAGCACAATCCCTGTGGCGGCCAGGAAGATCAAACCTCAGCCCTCCCGTGGCCAGAGTCTCTGACTGAAGATCCTGGGGAGTGTTTGAGTTCTCCCCAGCTACCCAGGGTTGGATCATCCCCCTTGACCCCTCATCCAGCAGCAGGAAGGAGAGCTCTTTCCTCTTCCAAATACATCCCCACACAGGCCTCCAAGAAAACCAGCTCTTCCTTTATTTTTCTACTTTTTCTGCCCTCGAGCAACAAGCATACAAACCACCTTCTGCTCTGCACAAAACCAGCAAATTCCAGAAAACAACCAACCCGCTGGCTCCAGAGCAAACAGCTCCGTGTTCCCAAGCAGGCTGGAAATTTCTACACAAGGGGGACTTTTTCTTCCAGCTCCCTCCACATTTGCAGGGAAGGTCTCTCCTCCTTCCTGTCCTCAGGTAACAGCATCTTCATGGAAACACCAATATTTTTATGAGTCATCCCCCTTCTTCCCCTCTCCTGCTCCGTGGCCAACACCCCTCTGCTTTCAAGATCAAAGCCGAAGGGGACCAGCTGTGTTGAGTCCTTTCCTTTCCAGCCCTTTCCATCTCCATTTGCAGCCGTCGCCAGCGCGAGTCCCTGCTGTTCTGACAGCGCTTTGTGCCGCCCATCCAGCACCACAGCTCTGTGCCCGCCGCCTGCTCCCCCTCCATCCCTCTCCTGCCATCCCAGCTCCTGCTCCAGCCACGCTGGGAGCACAGGGAGCCCTCCCTGTGTCTGGGCTCAGTCCCCTCTGGCACGCATGGGAGCTGCCCCGCTGGCTGCCCCGGCTGCCCTGCCTGTCATGTGCTGATTCAGAGGTAGAAATATGCTCAGAGAGAAACAGGATAATCTGCTTCCACTGAAATCCCACCCTAATTCCCTGTGTTTGGTAACTCCTCCACAGACCAGAGCATTAGACTGCATCTCCCTTCCAAACAAGCAGCTCCATGGGGACCTTCGCTCCAGGCTCCTTTCAGCAGGGGTACAACCTTGGCTGGGAAAGTCCAGTTCTTGCTGTGAAAGCAGCTGAGGGAACAGGAATCTCCCTTCCTATGCAAAAGGCTGAACATCTCACACAGCCCCTGGTGCTGCAGCAGGGATTTGCAATGTGATGGGATAATTAGAGTCAGGGATGTGCTTCTTGTGCTTCTTAACTGCCAGAGGGCAGGGTTAGATTAGATATTAGGAAGAAATTCTCCCCTGTGAGGGTGGTGAGGCCCTGGCACAGGGTGCCCAGAGAAGCTGTGGCTGCCCCTGGATGCCTGGAAGTGTCCAAGGCAAGGCTGGATGAGGCTTGGAGCAACGTGGGATAGTGGAAGGTGCCTCTGCCGTGGCAGGGGGGTGGAAAGAGAAGATCTTTATGGTCCCTTCCAATCCAAACAATTCTGTGATTCTAGCATTCCTGTGATCCAGGAAAATCCATCCATTTTTGGTCTCCCAGTGAGTGTCATTTGTGCACGTCCGATGGAAGCTACTTCCATGTGCAGCGACTCACAGGTCTGACAGGTCCCTCTCAGGGTCATACACCCCATCCTTCATGACATCTCATCTTGCACCACGTGCACCTCCTGGGTGCTGCCATCACACATTGTGCACCGATACAATCCCCGCTTCCCAACACCTCGCTGTAACTCAGCCCAAACCCAGCTTGGAGCTGACTCTCCTACAAAGACTTTGAAGAAAGCACTGCACAGAATTAAGTCTCGGTGCTTTTTATATGTAAACCACTGAATTCTAGCTGCTAATGGCAATTCCCAGCAGAAAAGGATGGTTAGTAGTGGTGGGTATATTTACGAATTCTTTCTAAGCAAATGCCGTGAGGTGGGAAATGTATCGGTCCTCGTGGAGAGCTCCCCGGGTTGCTGCTGCAGGCATCTAAATGCAAAGTTTCACCGTGGCTTTTTGAGTTTTGTGCTCTGCTAGACATATTCCTCTCCAATCTCTTCTCTCAGGAATGCTTTCCCAGCCTCTCTCCTGCGGTCACGCGTGTGTCACCGTGACCTGCCCGCCTCAGTGAGGGCGGCAGCATCTCCGTCCTTCTCCAGCCACTCCACTGACTTGCCAGTAAATAAAAATCAGGGGATCTACTTGACTGGTCTCCTTAGCTGCTCTCTCCAAAGGGCTGACTTATAAAATACCCACGTCCTGGATTTCTGGGAGGTTTTCACTGAGAGCACATTGTTTTTCCCCAGCAAAGCCAGAAAAGAATTTACAGTCGGTCCACACAGCGAGACTGCTCTGCTTTCCCTTTCCTGGGACAGGAACCCAGTTTGAAACAGATTGCTAGCAGCTAAATGCAAGTTCCTTAGCAGCTTCCAGAGTGAAAATATTCCCTCTCCAGATCTCCTTTTATGTCCACAACACATTATTCCGGTGGAGGGCTCTCTTGCTAAGAAAAGCTCTGGTAACTCCCAGCCTTGTCTCCAAAGTGGTTCAGGTGTGGGAGCCAGCTCCCCTGCAAGCATCCCTTGGTCCTGCTGCCCAGCTGAGATGTCCTTAATTCCTCCATCTGTCCCCTCCAGGCTCTGGCTGGCTCAGCTCTCAGACAGTGAATACATACAGCAGGCTGCAAGGCTGCTTGTCCTAAATATACACTTTTCCCACAGCTTCAGGAGAATCAATGTCTTCTAAGTCCCCCAGCCCACTCCTTGGGGTGCTTGTGGGGCTTTCCATGCTAAGCTGCCTTTGTCCCACACACTGCATGCAGACAGACAGGAGATTCACACCAAAACCCACCTCTCCTCTGCCTTTAACTGAACCAAAACAAAAAACAGATGGAAAATCAAATGCTGGCAGTGTGAAGCATGTGGGCTGCACTTGCATCAGCCCTCCTGGAGCTGCAGAGTGTATTCCCTCCTGCTCCGGGGTCCCAGGGCAAAGCCAGACCTCCCCAAAAGGGTTATTGGTGGGGGAGATCCTGCTATTCCCCCTTGCCAGCCACCAAGCAGCATGGAGGTGGGACAGAGGGAAGGAAGGGAAAGACAGAGGCAAGAACAGGCTTGGCATTTTACGAAGTCCAGGAGGAACAATTTCAACCTCCAAGCAGGATTTGCACAATGCACAGCGAACGAGGCACTGGGGCTGCAGACAGAATACTGGGGGGACAGCCACAAACTGGACACTGAGCTGCTTTTAACCAAACTCCATCCATCCCACACACTCCCTGAGGCAGAGACACTGCGGAGGAAACACCTTGAGACCAGAGTTAAGGCTGTCCCCTAATGAATGCATGGCATTCCACAGCCATAAGCTGCTCAGATGTCCTTAATACCAGGATTTCTTACACGCTCCATGCCTGACTTTGTAACCTTAATCATGTATTTTTTAGTGTAGCTCTTGTGCTCACGTGAGCTTATCTCCTTTTACCGCTGGCTCTTCTTTTCACTCTCTCATTAGGATAAACAATACTCATGACTCTTCCATGTCCCTCCCTGGGAGTGCATCAGTGTCCCGAAACTCCCCTGAAAACTCCCCAGCTTTGCAGAATGAGCTGTAGGGCTGTTCAGGCTCAACTCCAACAGCTCCTCCTGAAGCCTTGGTCACCCTCTGATCCTCAGAGGTCGCTCCCACGGGTGGATGAACATCTGGATAACCCCAGTGGCACACCAAGGCTCCCAGCACGGCGCAGGAAGGGCAGGAGCAGAGGGAGCCCGAGGCGGGGGCAGGGACCAGCAGCCTGTTTGTGGAGTAACGCTCAAACTGCCGTAACGGATCGCCTTGTTTACACTGGGCCCAGGGAAAATCACTCCAGGGATGGAGACACAGAAGCCTCCAGAAGCCTCTGAGAGCAGGAAAAGCTCTTCTTCAGACTCTTGCCTCTTACTTTTGCTTACAAAATCATCGCCCCCCTCCGCCTCGCCTCGTGCATCACTGTCAAGGGGCGGAAGCTTTAAAATCACTGTAGTAAGCAGGGGAGGGATGAGGAAAGGAAAGGAAAAGTATTATTGGATGGGAATGTGGCTTTTCCACTGCTGCTTGCCAAGAGGAGCCCTCAGTACCCAAGGACGCACCAAAAAGGGTCTCTGGGCCGCAGGGTGCACCGAGGGCTGCGATGAATTGCTGTGAGAGGGAAAAGAATAAATAGGAACCACCTTAAGGGAGGGGAGCCACCAGCAGAACAGTTAAAATGACTAAATACTTTCCCAATATCACTCCTCCACGTAAGCATTGCTGTAATTGCCCTTGGGATGTTGCACAACGGCGAAAGGGAGGGGCAGGTGCTGGCAGGGAGGGAGTGAAGGCGTGCAAACCTCCAAATCTCCATCCCAGGCGCTGCTGTCATCTAGGAGAGACGCTCACGGACGTCTCTGCCACCTCTGGGCCCCTGCTGCTGGATTTATCCCCTGAGGGGCCATTCCTCACACAAGCTGGAGGACTCCCAGGAGGGCTCACTCCTCATGCCTCTGAGACACAGAGGGCTGCCCCAGGGAGCAAGAGCAAAAGGCGAGGAGGAACAGAGCCCACGCTGCGCTGTGT